>JAODAL010006065.1:0-137239 GCA_025379985.1 Phyllomedusa bahiana
ATAAAACACGTTATCTACTACCGTTAGAGTGCGTTTCTTTTGCAGAGAGCTAGGGTTGGTAGAATAGAAGAGCCGGATGGTCTGATGACTAGCATGCAGGCTAGTCACCAGGCTAAATGTAAAGTCATCACTTACTGGCATACACATAATAGTATAAATAAACATATAAATCACACATCTAAGGGTATGTTCAGATGCCGGTGTATAGCGGCGTGTACTGAGCACACCGTTATATGCCTCTGAAGCTCTCACTGACATTATTGGGGGAAAGAACAGATAATCATAGCCCTCCATGAGAGCTATGAATTGCCATCACGTCAGCCTGTACTTTGTGCGTATTGAAGCACAATTACGCGTCGAAGTATGGACCGACATTACGTAGTCTGAACATACCCTAACAAGCACATAACATCAATTAAGTAAATAAATACATTTATTAAAAAAAAAAAAAACAGGCAACCCTTTTAAGTGAAAAAAATAACAAAACGCTTTTGGGGGTGAAAAAGAACACCTTTGCTTAAAAAAGCAACCACACAATTTTGTAGGGCACACCGAAAAAAGCGGGGGGTTTTTTTAACAATTGGTTTTTCTCAATTTTAAAATGACGGTAATGGTCATGTATTTTTTGCTAGTTTGCTTTAAAGCTGTGGGGGCTGCTTATTTACTAAAAAAAAAACTACTGGTGCGCGGTGCCATATTGCTTCTTGGCCACAAAAAAGGGGATGTGACTGTCCCGGGGAGCCCGCTCTGGTATTTTTTTTCCCCCCTTAAACCGCGTATGTCAATGTTGTTTAAAAAAATGCCTGCGGGTTATGTTTATGCAGATTTTCCTCATTGACGTCAATGGGGAATAAAAATCTACAATAATTCTGCAATATTTGCAAAGTGTGCAGCTGCGAATATTAAACACTGACTTTTTTTTCAAATTTAACCCCCGTTCCCACTTGGGACTTTTTGGGGTAGTCCTGATGGGGGTAAGAGCTGTGTACGGGATCCCTCCGATCCCCCAAACTAAAACTCAATCCCACTAATTGCAGTGAACCACGGTAAAAAGTTGGAATGGAACTGGCTCCAATCCGCGCTGATTAACCCATTAGACGCCATGCCGAATATGGTCGCGGTGTCTAAATGAATGAGAAACAGTTCTGTGCACCATTCCTCACTCCAATCGAGGCTCCTGCGGCAAGATCGCAGGGCCCTGATCCGTTTTCATGCCAGCTGGAAGCTTTGTGAAGGCTTCTATCGCCACCATGTTTTCTGTTTTGCTACTTCCTTACACCCTATTGCATTGTATTACAATGCAATAGACTTTATAAACAATCGCACCCACTGGTGATGAAGCACCATACACTCTGAAGTAAAAAAAAAGTAAAAACTTTTAAATAGAAAAATTCAAATCCCCCCTTTTGCCCTCTTACAAAAAAAAAAATATATATAACAAAAAAGTTGCACATAAATTTGGTTTATCCCGCCGTGTCCAAAAAAGCTATTATTAAAAATTTTAAAATAATTTTACCCATAAACTAAATGTAAGGAAAAAAAATTTTCCAAACGCCAAAATTGCGGTTTTTTTTCATTTACGTCCCAAAAAAATTGGAAAAAAAGTATAAAAAAAGTTGCATGCATTCCAAACTGGTACAATAAAAACTATACTTCATCTGCAAAGTTTGGCCCCCGACGTCTGTGGTAGAAGAAAAAAAAATATGATCGCAAAAAAATTTGCACTGGGGCAAAGACAAAAAATAAAAAATGTTTGGTTTTTTTTACGGTACCAAAAAAAATAAAACCTTACATGTTTGGTTTTTCCGGTTTCATACAACCTGTAGAATACAGATAACAATCATTTTTCCCGAATATTTAAAAAGCCAAATCGAAAAACATGGGGGAGTGGAAACGATGGGGCAATGGAAGCCTTCCCCAAACTTCCAGTCCATGTTAAGGGATCCAAACCCCCCAATTTTTTCGCCGCTTTTGTAGCATGGGAACGGGGCACCCAAACCCCGTTTCACCTGGGTCTTTTGGGGTTAAACAGCGTGGGAGGCCCGCTTGCACCATCCCGCACTGTAACCGTCGGGTGTTAACTGCAATTAACAGCTAGCACCCGCCGGCTTTGCAGTGGATCTCGCTTTATTCCCTTCAAAGCCCTTACCACAAAACCCTGGGGGAATTTATTTAAACCAAAAAAATCATTTGTGCAGGGGACGCGGTTTTTCGACCACATTTGTACAGCACTGTATATTTCTACCGGAAGACTGAGTTCACACTGTAGGCCCTTTTTTATGAAAATTTTCTACATAAACTGTCTTTGTGCCCAAAAACCAATCAGGGCCAAAGCAACCAAACATATTTTTGCAGCACTGATGGTAAGCCAAAACCAGGAATGAAACCTTTGTTTCCGATCCATTCCTGGTTTTGACTTAGGGTATGTTCACACAGCTTATGTTCAGGCGTAATTGCGGCGCATATTTCGCCACGCATGTCGCTTAATATGCGGCGAGATGCGCGCCGCAATTACGGTATTCCATAGCTCTCATAGAGAACTATGATTTACGCCTCTTCCCCCCGCGCGTACAAGATAATGTCCATTTAGGTATATCCTGCCTCTTCCATTCAAAAATATAGGGTGAAACAGACAAACTTCAGCAGTGCTGAAAAATATGTGGTTCTTATAATTTTTCTTCGAATGCAATACATTTTCTTTCCCTGGTCCTAATACTATGGTTTACCCTGCTCATGCACATGACTACTCCATATATAATGAACCGTACAGCGGTGCAAAATCTTTAATATAGAGCCATAGTGCACTCATGAGTCTTTGAGTCCTGTTTTCTATTTTTGCAAAAAAAGTGTGTGTTGGGACATGCATTATTTTTTGACGAGTTTTTCCATAAGGGTATGTTTCACACGATGTATTGCGGCGCCGCAGTACATCGCGTGTTTCGGGAGCTCACGCTGATCAGCGCGTACTCCTGTAGCGCGGGGTGGGGGGGGCAGTCCGCCGGCCCCATAGACATGCATTACTCGCGTCACGTAATCGCCGCAATTAACTGACATGTCCCTTACCTCCCACGTTTTGTACGAGCAGGGAGAGGAGGCGTAATCCATAGTTCTCTATGAGAGCTATGGATTAGCGTAATTATGGGGCCCATTTCCCTGCGTATTAAGTGCATAACGCCGCAAAATACGCTGTGAAATGTGCCCCAAAATAAGCAGTAACAGATGGCACGACCGCGTGGCATGGCTACGATGCAGCCAATATAGCCACCCCATATGCAGCAGCCAATCATCGCACGTGATGCTATACCGTCTATTTATTTCCTTACATGATTTGCAATGTTGTAAAATCAAACAGAGATGCATTGTAAAACGCAACATTTGCTTTTTTTTAGTGCAGAACAAAAACAGTTCAGGTCTACAGGTGAAAAAAGCCACAAAGTGCCAGAAAAGCACAACGCCACCAGTATGCTGCATTTTGAAAAAACTGCCACTAACGAAAGAAAATGCACCTACAAAGAAAATGTCGTGTGTTTCATATTTGCCTGTTGACTTACAGCTAACATCTGCCTGCTGACGTTTCTGCAGAAAAAAGCTTGAAAAAGTAAGCAAAATTATACCTGAAAATGCAACTTGTGGAAATGTATTGAGTGGCCACTGCTAAGGGTGAAATGATCAGTCAACCTTTAAGCCATATTCTTAGTGCCTGAAGAGTGAGCGCCACATAGTGGTTGGCTCAATATCACTACTAGATGCGCTTGCACAGTGCCTGCTGAGCTTCACACAACTGTCTTTCAGATAAGGCTACTTAAAGGCTTTCCTAATCTCATAGGAAGGGGATCCTATCACATCCTTGGCTCTGAATGGACATTCATGCATGAAGTCAATGCATAATAGCTTGCACAAATCCCTTACTGCATGGAATTGAAAACAATTAGGGGATGTTCACACTGCATTTTTTGGGCTGGTTTTTAGCGCTTTTTACGCACTGTAAACAGCCCAAAATCAGCCTCAGCCAAGTTTCAAATCATTCCTCATGGAATATAATGTAAACTACGCCTTGTCAGTCACACAAAGCATTATTTCACAAGAGTAAATGTGAGCCGTTTTTTGGATGCAATTACAGCCGTAAAAATAAGTGACGTCAATTTTTGAGGCGTTTTTTGCTTGTAAAATCTACATAGAAAGCAATGGGATAGGATGTTTCAAAAAATGCTTCAAAATGCGCCTATAATCAGGCGTTTTTTGAAGCGTAAATTTAGGGTGCGTTTACACGGCAAAGACCAAATACCGGTTGGATTTCCCAGCTGGTATTTGGTCTGTTTTTGGCACACAGGGGGGTGGCTTTTGGCCGCGGTTTATGGATACAAGCCGTCCCTCTTCACACCCAAATGTTCATGTTCTGCCTGAAAACTGGCGGAAGAATGAACATGTCCCAAGTGTTTCCGACCGCCGGCAGTGTAAAAAACCGTCCAGCGGAAAATCCGTGCAGTGGGGACTGCTGCATGGATTTTCTATTAAAGTCTATGGGGGAGGGTTGCTTGTCGGTTTTCAGACGGTTTGTAAAACCGTCTGAAAAACTGACCAATAGCCCTTGCCAAGGGGCAAGCCCTTAAAGGGGTTTTGCCACGATCTCATTTCATACCTCCTGCATCCAGTTCTTCAGCTCTATGTGCTCAGAAGGGGGCGTGTGTGATTTGTTTGAATTGCAGATCATGTGACCCAGCAGGATGACATCACCAGGCCTTTCCTCTCTGTTGTCAAAGAAAGGTCTGTTTATGTATAGCATTGTAAGTAGCTACACTGTAGCTCAGAGGTAACATTTTTGCCTCCAGGCACAAGGGTCCTTGGTTCAAATCCCTGCAGGAACTTAACCTGTGGATTTTTTTTCCTCTTTATCAATGCACAGACCTCATTGAGGTTCTTTTTTTTTATTTGCACTGTTTGGATTTATTACTAACTAGTCCCAAAGGACAGGAATTAATGACAGCACCCGTGGTTTGAACACTCAGTAGCTACCTGAAAAGAGAGGGTGATGTCTGAGCATGTGCGACCAGGACCGAGGAGCTCTCAGCCCTGGTCGTATCCCCTGGAGATGAGCTGTAAACAATGGATCACTAAAGGAGCAGCAAAACAAAAAGGTGCAGAATTTTTTAATAATGATGAATGGTGAAAATGTTTATTATTTAATTTTCAAACTTTCCCCGTCAATTTTACTTCGTGTCAAAACCCCTTTAAGGCTTGCCCCCCCGGCATGGGTTTTCGGCTGTTTTTTCAGGCGGTTTGCAGTTTTGCAGACCGCCTGAAAAACCGGCCGAAAATGAGCACAATGGGCTCCTATGGAAAACCCGTGCAGCAGTCCCCACTGCACAGTTTTTCCACCCGCGGGCTGCCCGAAGAACATTCTACAAGCACATTCTTCCGTACGGTTGAATGTGAAGGGGGAGGGCTTTTCTCTGCTCATCAAGGATAAACTGACCGGTATTTGTCCCTTGCCGTGGGGACAAGTCCTTTCGATTCAAAAAACGCAGGTTTAACATATCCTTAGGCTATGTCTACACGGCATCGGACAAAAACCATCCAAAAGTGGACCGCTATTTTTGTCACTGTTCTGCACTAAAACCACAGTTGGTTCTCATTTTTTTGCCATTGGCCCATATAAACTGATTGTATGGGAAACCAACAGCAAAACTCAAAATGCAAATGTTGTATAATCCGCTGGTGCCTGAAAACGAGCAGAGGAAAAAACAACCTATGTAGACTACAGTTCTTTTTTTTCTATTAAAGTCTATGTGCCCCTGAAGGGCGCATTTTCGACGGTTGTAGAATCCTAATACGATCGTTTTTCTGTGCAGTGGAGACATAGCCTTATAGGGTAATTACACACCAAAGGGCCCCATCAGGGCATACTAAATAAGCGTAGGGGCCTGATAATTTAAAGAAAAGGGGCCCCCTATATGGTGCAAGATAAGAACTAAAATAAAAGGGTTAAAAGCCTTCAGCTAAAGGGGCCCTAAAATTACTCATGGCAGCCCTGTCACATCATCCGAATGCATACAAAAGTCCAATTTATGTGCTTACTGTTAAAACAGCTCCATTCAGATGAAGAGAACTGAGTTTTGGGAGCAAAAAACCTGCGGCAGCTGCTGATGGGATTCCAATATACAAACATCATTACATGATGAGCATTCATTTTCAGCAGTCTTCACAAATACCTGTATAGTTTCAGATCCTCTGAATTGTATTAGTCTTAGGACATCCAATTTGGGGATGTTCACACGCCGGGTTGGATCCGTTTTTAGATGCGTGTTTGCTCCATTTCGGACCCTAAAGGGACCCAAACACACATCTAAAAAGTACAGGGGATTTACATTGCTTTAAAGGCAGCGATCGCTGATGGTTTTCATGCGTCTTTGTGATCGTCTTTGGGCCCTTTAAATCCGACAGTCAATTCTTGATCTTTTTTTCACACAGCAACCGCCCTTTTTAAAAACAAAGGAGCTTTTCTGCTGCAAAAAAATGCACCACACATGCCCTCATGTTTTATCGATTTTTCGCAACGCTTTTGAATGCATTTTTTGGATACAAAATGGATCCAACACGGTGTGTGAATACACCCTTAGGCAAAATTCACACGGCTTATTGCCGACGTAATTGCGGGGACCGGTTTCGCCGGCAATTACGCCGCCTCTGTGCAGCAGGGGCGGGCGGCCACACCTCGTTGCCCCATAGACCTGCATTTTTCCACAGCGCGTATCCCACCGGGTAATTGCAGTCACCTCTCCCCCCCTGGGGTATCGCCGAGCAGGGAGGAAGACGGAAAACCTATTCTCTATGAGAACTTGGTTACTGTAAGACTGGGCGATTTCAGCCGTATTGGAGCGCAAATACGGCGCGCAATACGGCTGGAATCCGTGCCCGAAACAAGCCGGTGAACCCCCTTTGACCTCGCTTATTCTAGTTGTATCACTGCTAGTAGCCTCAAGGGGGCAGACATGCACTTCATTACTTAAAGTCTTGCGATAACCAGTGTAACTATCGGATAAGAGCATGAGAAAGCAGAATGTGACATGCACTGCAGATGACATTTTATTCTCATGCATCATGTATCATCTGGGTTATGGTTCATTTATCACATTATATGGAAAATAAAACATTTTTCATTTGCCTTTTTGAAGCTGCTGCTGATTTATCATATGCAGATATAGGGAAATGACATAAAGGCATCATAATCTCCTTCCTCCTGGTGGGTTCGAAGCCCCTGTGCAGCCTAACACAATAGGAAGTGTAAGCACAGTTCACACCAGTGTGACTCCACTGCTATACATAGTCCTCCGCACATACTGTGAGGCACAACTTCCTCATTTTTCAGGAGCCTTCCACCATCTATAGTCATAGCATGACCTCTGAAGCAGTTCAGAATTGTTCTGAATTATTGCTCCCTGTTTCGCACTTGTCTATTTATAGCTTGTTGTCTCCACCAAAAACAGTGACAACTAAAACAAGTGAATTAGCTTTTCTCCACAATCTTGATTTCACGTGTCTATCGTTAGGATTACACAGATCAGGTCGTGAGGGTCCAGCCTCCGGGACCCCAACTGATTTTGAAAATGAGGGGGTGCAGTTGGCCCTTCAGAGAGGAGGCGGTGGCCACGTGCATAGCTGTTCTCCAATGAATTGAGTAACACATCTCATCAATGATGAGTTTCCAAAACCATCTTTATTGGAGGTACTGGAGGTATCCCATGTCAGTCAAAAGCACAGGAGACAAACACTGTCCCCCACAGACCTTCAGAATGGAGCTCAAGTAAAAATATAAGCTGTGTTCACACTCCCGTCAAGATTTCCATTTTATTGCTCAGTTATAAGAGCAGAAAGACAACAATGATGAAATGCTCAAAATGTTACATAACGACCCCCCAAAACCTCTAACGATACCCCTAGTATCTTTTACAGAAAGGTACCCCTGGCCCATTGTGGTGCATAGTGCAGCATAATGAGCTATACTTTCCATCAAATATGACAAAACTACCAAGGATGGAGCCTCTGACAATAGAACCATAGAAGGTTACTGAACATTTAGCACTAAGGGCCACATGTATGAAAAGTGTCTAGGTCTAAAACTCACTTTGTGGCCCATAGCAACCAATCAGAACGCCCCTTTTATTACATATAGTGCTCTGGACAAATGAGAGGGGCGCTCTGATTAGTTGCTATGGGCAACAAAGTGAGTTTTAGACCTAGACAGTTTTCATACATGTGACCCTAAGTTCCTGAAGAATACACTTATTTCTTCAAACTACACCGTTGAGTCACATTATTATGATCAACCACCAAATACAGCAGGCCACAGCTGGCACTAAAACCCAGACAAACATTAGACTAGTGGAACATTTCATATTCATTACTACTACATATTCATTACTACTACTAGTTACACAAAATAAAGGCATTTAGTGCGCAGTTTGATCAAATAGCATGTCCACCTATGGCGTCAAGGTAGTCGCATCGCATGGGTCCTCCCAAACTTTAATGGGGCCAAAACCGCCATACAGTCAGGGCCGGAGATTATTCTGGCCAGCATCTAATATCTAAAGTACCTGCTGTGTGCAGCTCGAACAGCAGCTAGACGGGCTGGGAGTGACTCAGCAAGGTCCTGGTAGGTTGTCCCAAATACCTGGAGCCATGTTGACTGCATCCCACAGCCGATGGAGGGTCCATGGCATGAACTCAACCATCAAGATGGTCTCACAGATGTTCATTTAGGTCAAAGTCTTGGGAATTAGGGGGCAAACTTGTAGTTGGATGTATCGGCAGTGCTCTTCCAACTAATGTCGATATCTAGTGGTATATGTCGTACTGTCTCGCTGAAAGATCCCACCCGCCCCAGAGAAGACAATTAGTATTATTCTCTTATTTGCAATGGCACCATTTGTTCATCACTACACACTTCCACCAGTAGCAGAAATATTGCCACCTTTGGCCCATAAGCCAATAATTTTTTACAGCTCTGATAAATCACTCCTTTTACTCATGACAAAAAGGGATAGAGAGACAAATATGTCCACCAGCTCACCAACCAAACGTGACTTCCGCAATGAACTATGCGCTGCCAACGTTGAAAGTAGGAAGTGGTCATAATAATGTGACTTGACTGTGTAGGATATAATTTTTAACACAAGACCCAGAGAGGACCATAGTGAACTACTGTAGGCCGGAGACTTCACATTCAATGTTCCCTTGCCTGATCATAGGAGAATTCTCCACTACAAGTATTACATTATGTATTACAAACCATACAAAATACAGTAGTATAATTTTGTACAATGTTAGCCATAGAAAGTAGTAGAAGAGTGAAGAAATCAGGCGATGTCTTTTAGAGGCTGAGTATATTTGATGGTAAGCTTTTGAGAGTACTAGCTCTCTTCTTCAGACATGGTCTGAAGAAGACCATGTCTGAAGAAGAAAGCTAGTACTCTCAAAAGCTCACCATCAAATATACTCAGTTACCTCTAAAAAGTATCGTCTGATTTCTTCACTCTTCTATTACTTACAAAATGTGAAGCCTCATGGGGGCGCTCTAGACTGACCTGTGCCTGCAGCTTCACAACACAGACCCATAGGAATGCGGTGCCATCTAGGGTCCAGGCAGATTGGGCCCTTTGTGTTCTCCCTTCCATG
The DNA here is from genome assembly GCA_025379985.1 of Phyllomedusa bahiana. NCBI lineage: Eukaryota > Metazoa > Chordata > Amphibia > Anura > Hylidae > Phyllomedusa > Phyllomedusa bahiana. Next base: position 9,676 of record JAODAL010006065.1, read on the forward strand.
CTGCATCTTTCTTTTGTATGTGCTGCATGTTTCCATGTATCCACCATTCTTCCGCTCACAATATTTGCTCTCATGATTTCTGAGCATTTTCCCACGGCCCTGTTTCATCAATAAATAGTAGCCCTCACCCATCCCCTGCTCTCCGGGTGTTTTGTATCCCCTCCCGGTGTTTTGGGTGATTACGTTGTGTTTTCGTGTTTAGATCTGCATTGTTGGATAAACATCTATAATGTAGCTCCAATGTGATACAAATGTTGGGTCTCTCGGCGACCTGTTTACTATTATAGGAGCGCACTGTGGAAGTGACCTGTTAAGCATGATGCAGCCGGAGAAACGACGCGCGCTAATATATCAGCTAAAGAGTTTACCTCCGTTTACAGCGATAACAATTGCCAGGTCATATTTACACTCATAAAAAATTCTAAAATCTAAACAGGACTGAAGCCAACAATTAAGAGATAACAACCGGGACTGCAGAGCTGCTCAGTAATCAGGTCATGGGAGCGTCTGGGGGCAGCTGCAGAACCTCTTGACTTGGGGAGCAGAACCTCTTGGCTGGGTGAGCATCTGCAGAACCTCTTAGCTGGGGGAGAAGAACCTCATAGCTGGGGGAGCAGAACCTCGTGGCCGGGGAGAAGGACCTCTTAGATGGGGGAGCAGACCCTCTTGGGGGGGGAGCAGCTGGGGAACCTCTTGGCTGGGGTAGCATCTGCAGAACATCTTGACTTGGAGAGCAGAACCTCTTGGCTGGGTGAGCATCTGCAGAACCCCTTAGCTGGGGGAGAAGAACCTCTAAACTGGGGGAACAGAACCTTTTGGCTGGGGGAGAAGAACCTCTTAGCTGGGACTGCAGAACCTCTTGGCTGAGGTAGTATCTGCAGAACCTCTTGACTTGGGGAGCAGCTGCAGAACCTCTTAGCTGGGAGAGCATCAGCAGAACCTCTTGGCTTGAGTAGCATCTTCAGAACCTCTTGGCTGGTGGAGTATCTGAAGAACCTCTGGGCTGGGGTAGCATCTGCAGAACCTCTTGGCTTGAGGAGCAGCTGCAGAACCTCTTATCTGGATGAGCATCTTCAGAACCTCTTAGCTGGGGGAGTAGAACCTCTTGGCTGGGGGGCATCTGCAGAACCTCTTGACTTGGGGAGCAGCTGCAGAACCTCTTGGCCACACATTGAAAAAAATTTGAAGCTGGATGGCCACATTCCTTTCAAATTCAGTACAATAAAAAATGATTGCCCAGATTGTTAGGCCTGCGGTGTTGCCAAATACGTGCACTTTTTTATTGGCGTTCTTAGCATTTATAATAGAGAGGGTGGTTTGTGTTTTCTAGTGGCAACTGGAATCCAACTACTGCATCCTTATCTCTCCAACATCTGCTGTCAAGAGAGACTCAGGAGGCCACCATGCACCTTAGATGCTTGGTTATTCCCTCCGAAATTAGAGGGGAACAGTCATCTAATGTGTTTATAGTTCTATACTGAAAGGATTTTACAAGACTTTTATAAACCTCCCACAGAGGTAAAATAAAAAATCAACCCGTACTTACCCTTCCATCACCACCGCTCCAGCGCCCCCCTCCCAATCCCTCACTGATAACATCACGTCCATGGACCACCTGATGCTGTAGCCAATCTCTGGCCTCAGCAGTCACATGCTCTACCACAGAGGTCAGTGATTGGCTGCAGCACCAGGTGGTCTATGGACGTGATGTCATCACTGATGGAAGAGGTAAGCATAGGTTGATTTTTTATTTTAGCACAGTGGGAGGTTTATAAAAGTAAAACCCCTTCAATATAGAACTATAAACACATTAGATGACTGTTCCCCTCTAATTTCAGAGGGAATGACCAACCATCTAAGGTGCCTGGTGGCCTCCTGAGTCTTCCTTGACAGCAGATGTTGGGGAGATAAGGATCCAGTTGTTGGAAAGTAAGGGGTCATTTTCTAATTATGAGGTGGTAGTGAGATAACTGTATGGTAAATGGATGCCCCCCAACTCATGGCCATTGGGGGCTGTCTATAGAGCATCCCCCTGCTTACATGCCCTGTCTCCAGCATCCTGATGCCAGCCATGCATGCTCTATGTCTTTGGCGCATTCCTGGATGCGCCGCGTCTATTTTTACAGAGCTTCATAGAGGCAAAAGGTTAGAAAGGAAAACACCGGAGCTAGGAAAAAAACGCAGTATAAAAAGTGTCTGTATTGACTTTCATGGGACAGAGGAGCCAGTGTTTACCGTGCGAGGTGCTGGGAGCTGCCGGCTGCAGGGGGCGGAGATTCCCATGCTTTTTTATTATGATTTTCCTCTCACCCCCTCCTCCTCCTCCTCTGTGGTTCGCCTTTCCAGGCTGGGCTGGGAGCGGGCGGCCTGTGCTCTCCGCAGAAAGCCAGCAGCACTTTGGCACGTGCTCCCGGGTGATCCAGAGTACAGACAGGGGCAGGGGAGGGGGCCGGCGGGGCTGCTGGCGGGGGGAGGGGGCGGCTGCAGGCCGGGAGCGCTCACAGCTGCTGGAGCCGTACCCCGCCTGGCTTTGATTGACAGCTCGGCTCGGCTGCAGCCAATCGGCGTGAGGCGTGGAGCCGGGCGCATGGTGATTGGCTGCCGGGATGCCAGCCGTAGTCTCTACGCGTGGCTGTCGGCTGCCTGCTCCCTGAGCGCACAGCTGGCTCCACACACGGCGTGCCCGGCTGCTGCTGCGGGCGGAGGCGGCACAGGGCTGCCAGGAGCGGGCTGCTGCGGACATGCCCTCTATGTGCATGGCATGCTTGTACTTCTAGTTCCACAGCAGATACATACTATATATAAACATGCCTTCTATGTGCACGGCATGCGTGTACTTCTAGTTCCACAGCAGATACATACTATATATATAAACATGCCCTCTATGTGCATGGCATGCTTGTACTTCTAGTTCCACAGCAGATACATACTATATATATAAACATGCCCTCTATGTGCACGGCATGCGTGTACTTCTAGTTCCACAGCAGATACATACTATATCTAAACATGCCCTCTATGTGCATGGCATGCTTGTACTTCTAGTTCCACAGCAGATACATACTATATATATAAACATGCCCTCTATGTGCACGGCATGCTTGGACTTGTGGTTCCACAGCAGATACTTACTATATATAAACATGCCCTCTATGTGCACGGCGTGCTTGGACTTGTGGTTCCACAGCAGATACTATATATAAACATGCCCTCTATGTGCACGGCATGCTTGTACTTCTAGTTCCACAGCAGATACATACTATATATATAAACATGCCCTCTATGTGCACGGCATGCTTGTACTTCTAGTTCCAAAGCAGATACATACTATGTATTTTATGCTATAAACATTCCCTCTATGTGAACAGCATGCTTGGACTTGTGGTTCCTCAGCAGATACATACTATATATAAACATTCCCTCTTTGTGCGCGTCATGCTTGTACTTGTGGTTCCACAGCAGATACATACTATATATTCTGTGCTACAAACATTCCCTTTATGTGCATGGCATGCTTGGACTTGTGGTTCCACTTGAGATTTAAACAGTATATAATATGCTGCAGACATTTCCTCTAATGTGCAGGACACACTTTTAGTCCCACAGCAGATACATACTATACATAAACATGCCCTCTATGTGCAAAGCATGCTTGGACTTGGGATTCCACATGACATATACACAGTATATAGTATGCTTCAAACATTCCCACTAAAGTGCACGGCATGATTGGATATGTGGTTCCACATGAGATTTATACAGTATATAATATGCTGCGGACATTCTCTCTAATACATATACATACTACATAAAATACTCTATGGACATGCCCTCTAATGCGCAGGACATGCTTACACTTGTAGTTCCACAGCAGATACATACTATATAAAATACTCTATGGACATGCCCTCTAATGCGCAGGACATACTTGTAGTTTCAATATGTATGTGTATATATACATTGCCTCTAATGTGCCAGGGCATGCTTGCACTTCTAGTTCCACAATATATATCTATATAAAATAATGCCTGTTCATGTAGTAGGACTTGCTTAGACATGTGGTTCCATAGCAGATGCATTCTATAGATATACCTGTGGAAGAGAATGACACAGTTTCCCGTAAGGCTATGTTTACACGGCTTAATTGCAGGACGTATTTCGCCCCGCAATTACGGTGTGTGGATGGGGGCGGGGGAGCCGGCAGCTCGCCGGCCCCATAGATGTGCATTATTCTCGGAGCGTATATGCCGTGAATAGGTAGCATGTCACTTCTCCCCCCCCCCCGCTCGCCGTATTCGTATTGTGCAAGCAGGGAGAGGAGACGTAATCCATAGTTCTCTGAGAACTGTGGATTAATGTAATGACCGGGGCGTATTTCAGCCCGTAATTCGGGCAGTATGGCGTGAATTACGGGCTGAAATACATCCCAAAATAAGCCGTGTGAACATGGCCTTAAAATTAAGGAGATGCAGATTGCATGTGGATTCCACAAAGATTTTTCTGTGTGGAAAAATCTGTGTCAACATATCCTCAGGCTGGGTTCACAGGTGGCATTTCTCTTTGCATTTTCGTTGTGTATCTAAACTGGATCAAAACCCATGCTTTTAAAATATACAACAAAAACGGTGCAATAAAAACACATGCTTTTTAATGCAGGTGGTTTTGTAATTTATTCTAATTCAGAACACAGGAGAAATGCTTTTTTTTTGTTGCTTGCGGTTTGATGCAGTTAAAAAATGCAACATGTGAACATAGCCTTAGGCTATGTTCACACGGCTTAATTGCGGGACGTAATTTCGCCCCGCAATTACGCCGTGTGGACGGGGGCGGGGCGGGAAGCGGGGGAGAAGCAGGGGGCCGGCACTTCGCCGGCCCATTGACTATCACTGCTAGCGGCGCGTATACGCCGCTAGAAAGTGACATGTCAATTATCTCCCCGCCCGGCGGCTTCGCCGGGCGGGGAGAGGAGACGGAATCCATAGTTCTCTATGAGACCTGTGAATTACCGTAATGAATGGGCCGTTTTCGGCCCGTAATTGGCGCACTTCGGCGCGTAATTACGGACCGAAATACGGCCCATTTTAAGCCGTGTGAACATGGCCTTAGGGTGCATTTTACAGGTAAAGCTAGCTGACCAATTTCTGTGCAATCAGACCATGAGTGATCTAAATTGATGTCCACAAATGAACAGTAGATCTTATCTACCAAAAAAACTGGTCTGACCTGCAAAAAACCATCTACCTGCTAATCACCATGATTGCACTGTGTGGTGACAACTGCATTATAGGCGATAGGAAGGGTTTTTTTAGAAGGAGGAGGAGGAGAACTGGGTCTATTCTATCAAAAAGGGCCACATCAGACAATTTCATGTGAGATCAGTCTGGTGAACACTGAAATGAATGAGATTGTTAATAAAGATCAATGAGACTGTGTTGTAATGGTTGTTATTGATCATGGATGGTTGTATTGTCTATTTGACCGGAGGAGCACACTGACCATGGGTAGATGATTGAGCATGTATAATGGCACAAGAAGAACGTTATATTTGATGTATATATAAACATATATATATACAGGCAGTCCCTGGGTTACAAACAAGGTTCTGAAGGTTTGTTTTTAAGCTGAATTTGTATGTAAGTTGGAACAGGTATATTTATTACATGTAACGCCAGGACAAACGTTTTTGGTTTTTTTTTTAGTTTTGGATCGTGCAGGGAAAGGTTTCTACATTTGTTTTACTGTCTCTGCCCCTGTTAAGTAGATTTAACCTAATTTTCACCTCATGTGCTGTTGTGGCATGCTGGAACTTGTCGTTCCACAGCTGCTATCTGCTGTGGAACATGGAACTACAAGTGCCAGCATGCCCCATGAGTCTCCATTTGTAACTAGGGGACAGATGTAAGTTGGAACGGTGTAAGTCGAGGACTGCCTGTACACAGACACGCACGCACATTTGAACAAGGTATTCTGGTTCCCTAGGCAAATAAGGCATATAGTGCCCCCCCAATGGAAAATTCAGCCCTTTTCCTGCCTGGGAAGAAGTGGTGCCCTAAGGCCATGATCACACGGCTTAATTGCGGGCCCGAAAATTAGCACAATGGTGCTCTATGGAAAACCTGTGCAGCGGTTTTGCGTCCGCAAGATCTCTCTCTCCTCTCTCTCTCAAAAACCGTTCACTGGGGACTGCAGGGCGTTTTTTCAATTGAAGTCTGTGGGAGACAGTTTGTTGAAAGTTTTCTGAAGGTTCCTAAAACCGCAAACCACCGGAAAAAAACATCCAAAAACCCTTGCCGTGGGGACATGCCCTAAGTGGTCGTCTACCTGTCGTCCAGGCCCTGATATATATGTATATATATATTATATAATTTATATATATTATATATATATATATTATATATATATATTATATATATATAATAAAATCTGCCAAGTTGTCTTCTAGATTGGTTGACAGCTAACTTTTCCAATGATAGCTGTGCCTTTTCTTTAAGTTGTCTGCAAACGTTCAGCGTACTGTGCCTTCTGATGAAGTGTCGGTTCAGACACAAAACGCGTAAAGTTTATACTTGATCTTTGTTTTTAATTGTCTAGGATGAAACATCCCTTAACAGTTTTAAGCAATAAAGATACAAGTTTTAATCAGTTTAATCCTTCTGAGAAAGTGACTTCTTCCACGAGCGCCGGGTCGCCTTTTTCTTTTGCTGCTACGTATATATATATATATATATATATATATATATATATATATATATATATATATACATACACATACATATACCACAAATCACACTCCAAATTACTTATTAACCCTTTAAGGACCCAGACCATAAGGGTGCTTTCACACAGTGCGTTTTTTGATGCGTTTTTTGTGTAGAGAAGTATAGCATTGACTGCTGTGCCTTTCTGCACAAAAAAAAACGCATAAAAAACCGCATCAAGAGCGCACCAAAAACGCACTGTGTGAAAGGACCCTTAGTTTGGAATAATTAAGAATATGTAAATGTTATCAATGTTACTGAAGGTCGAGTTGCTAACGATCTGTAAATGGTGGATATCGGGATCCATGTCTACTAGAGATCTATTTTCATTCACAGCAGGTCACACCGAGTGCCGTCTACAAGTTATTGTTTTAATTTGCGGGGGAAAGTTGCTCGCTCACATATCAGCCTGTCTGCACATTTCATGTGTATATAGGCAGCAAGAACAGCTTGTTCAACTAGCCGCAATGTCATGGGGCAGAATGTAGACTTACCAGAGCGGCTACAGCAAAGCGAGCGCTCGCCGGAGATTATTGTTCGGAATTTTAAAGCGCCATTAATTCCTGGGCGTAATACATATAACAAAGGGTTTAGAAGACAAAAAGCAAGTACAACAAATAGGAACTGAGTGATAGAGCGGCACAGAGAGGACCAGGGCTTGCAATCTACAAGGAAAGGGGGAAGTAGACAGTGGGTGAGGGCAGACGCTGCTCATACAGTTGAGCAGTGGCGGCAGGGTTACTGAAGGTTGCGGGTTTTTGTGAAAGATGAGTTTTTAGGTTGTTTTTGAAGGTTTGGAAGCAGGGGGAAGAGTCTGATGCTTTGGGGTAGTGGGTTCCAGGGTATGGGGGATGCACAGGTGAAACCTTGGGGATGGTTGTGACAATGGGAGAGCAGAGAAGAAGTTCCTGTGAGGACGGAGATTGTATGAAGCAAGGTGTCTGGAGATAAAGATAGAGATATATGGAGGGGATGGGTTGTGGAAAGGATTGTTAATATTTGGAGATGAATTTGTTGAGCAATTGCTAGCCAGTGAAGGGCACGGCAGAGGAGCAATGAGACAAAAAGACATGGCTACAAATCTACAATAAGACTAGGGACACATCATGTTTCTGGTTTCAGATACCTCTAGTGCATGGGTGTCAAACTGCGGCCCTCCAGCTGTTGGGAAACTACAACTCCCATTATGCCCACTGTTATAGATTATACAAATGAATGATGGGAGTTGTAGTTTCCCAACAGCTGGAGGGCCGCAGTTTGACACCCGTGCTCTAGTGCATGCCAAGCAATGGCATCTGTCTCCCATAGGGTCCCATTGTAAAGAAAAAGTGTTCACATGGATGCTGTTTCTATGCGGATTCTATGCTGAAACAGTGTCAGAAACTGCAACCAAAACAAACCGCAAACCACCTTGCATTGTTTTCAATTTTGTTATTCCGCTCTGCTTTGTGTTTTTTTTCAGCAATGAAAAATAAGTCAATGCAAAAAAGTAAATGACGCCATTTCTTGAGACGGTTTCAGAGGCTGAGATCTGCTTCTAAATTCAGCATCAAAACCACATCTGGAATTACAAAAGCTGCACTGAATCAGCACGGTTTTAGGTTATGTTCTAACAACGTACTTTTTTGAAGAAAAACTATTTCATGCGTTTTTATGTGCATTTTCTTCACTTGATGTGTCTTTCGTTCTGTTTTTTGTTGCTTACTTTCATGCGTACTTCATTGTGCTTGATACGTCTTTTGCCACGTCTGATGATGGTTCTGCGCTTCTATCTTGTGGCCCAGAACATAATGCATCAAAGGGTGCGCAAAAAAAGCGCAGCTGTGCACCTTATCCGCGCTTATTATAATTTCAGTTAATTGGACCCTAATGTCACTTTTTGCGCACATTTTGACACATAGTCGAGGAACAAACGTGAATTTTGCGTATCAAAACTAAGTTGAGTGAACCTGGCCTTAGTCGGATTAAAGGGTTGTCTCACTACATTGATTCATCTTACCTCAGTCCTGTTTCCTTGGTTTTATTTTGAATTCAGGGGCGTGTTTACTGGCTTCTACTAGGCTGCGGTAGAAGCCAGGTCTGTAGCTATAGCAACCAGTACTAGTGGCAGCCTATCAGGAGAGACTGAACAGGTCTGTAGCTATAGCAACCAGTGCTATCATAAGAGATAACACAGGTCTGTTGCTATAGCACAATACCAATTCAAAAACTGGTCTAAACATGAGTATAAGTCACCATACTATAGCAACCAGTGCTGGCAGCCTATCTGGAGAGAACAAACAGGTCTGTAGCTATAGCAACCAGTGCTGGCAGCCTATCAGGATAGATCAAACAGGTCTGTAGCTGTAGCAACCTGAGGAGCTGATGCAGCCCATACAAGAGGGGAGATCTAGGAATAGGTAGGACACTGTTAATGGACACATATTGCAAAGTGACTTGTTTTTGCAAGATCTTTAACATAAAAAGCAATCCTTGTAGTAAGACAACCCCTTTAAGCGCTGATAAACAGCTGTGTGAACCAAGCCTCTGGGTTACAAAATAAACTCTGCTGCTTCTAAGTATGGAGCCGATAACGATCCAGTGCGGCCCCATAGCGATCTGTGAGTGCTGAATTATGGAACCGTAGAACAGTGACATTTTGCCTTTTAATAGGGACGTTGCAGGGTTACGGGAAGGGTCCACACACTTGATATCACCACATTAGCTGATATCATACTTTATTGATGGGATACAACCAGGGCCAGCACTAAATGGATTCCAAGCCCAGTGACTCATCCTATGGTTTGATTCATGTCATTTGACAGCAACGCACATAATGTTGCAAATACATGTTTTTCAAAAGTAGCAGCAGAAGGGTGTTTTGAACACAAGAGCACATTTTCAGATACTGTCAGTCAATCTGGCATAATGACATCCATTTATCAAACTTTGCAGCGTGGGAATGTTTCACATAACATCAGAGCCCAAGCACCAGGCGGCAACAGTCCCTATAAAAACAAGGTTAGAAATGGTTTTTGTCTTAAACACTGATAAACACAAACAGATCCGGTTACCATTGAGGTCAATGGTGAGAATATTTTTAAATGAAAATATTTACTTTTTGTAATGTTATTGGCTTTTTTCAAAATGTCATTGTAGCGAAGCACAAGCCCTGAAACGGCTGCTTGTTTACAGTAAACAGCGAGTAAAGCTTCAGCTTTAACATCACTAGCCGGATCCGGTTAACGCTCAACTTGAATGTTTCCCCAATTCACATACGTCAATGTGAGCCAAACCTAACACAGCACAATTCAGCAGCCGCCCGGGCTCCTATCGATGGAGAATTCACTCCATGTCTATATGGTTTCTGTATGATTAATTCTGCAGCCCCATGCCAAAAAGGAAAGCAACGGTGCAGGACCACCCGGGCACTCAGCTCACAGATTTTATTGGTTGGATATTGAAAAAGAGAAATTCTGGAAATTCTAAAATTATGCGCTGGAATGTATTATGTGGTCTGATTGAGATCAATGCTATGCAGACTTACAAAGTCTAATTCAAAGACACAAGGAGAAAGTTCTAGCAACGTTGTCTTACAAGGTATCAATAAGGAAAGGGACACACCGCATTTATGATGTCCGTTTAGCATATACATTGGGAAAGCTCCCGCCATGTACACTAAAGGGGGCATGTATGAAAACTGTCTAGGCGTATAAAGGTGCTTTCACACGGTGCAGTTTTGATGCATTTTTTGTGCAGGAAGGCACAACAATTAATGCTATACATTGTTGCACAAAAAACGCATCCAAAAACCGCATCAAAAACGTACCGTATGAAAGCACCGTAAGGCTATGTCTACACTGCATCGGACAAAAAACTGCCTGAAAGCGGCCGTTTTTTCTCTGATGCAGGAGCGCGGCTTTTGTCACGCTTTGTGCAAAAACCGCGGTCGCTTCTCGTCAAGAAAACGAGAATCGTCGGCGTATCATACAACATGTTGTATAATACGACGCTGCCGAAAGACGGGCAGAGAAAAGACGAGCTGTGTAGACAGCAACTCGTCTTTTCTATTGCCGTCTATGGGGCCGCAGGAACGATCGTATCCTCGGCGCTTTTAAAAAACGAAAAGCGCCGAAGATACGATCGTTTTCCTGTGCAGTGTGGACATAGCCTAAAACTTTCTTTGTTGCCCATAGGAACCAATCAGAGCTTCCCTTAAATTTTTTCAGAGCACAATATGAAATGAGGGAGCTCTGATTGGTGGCTATGGGCAATATAGAAAGTCTTAGACCGAGACAGTTTTCATACATGAGGCCCTAAATGTATTCATAGGATTAAATGGCCTATCAGAGGCCAAAAGTGTGTCCTTATAGCCTCCATTTGGCCAGTATACCTAAAAAAAAAAAGTATAGAATACTTACCTAAATTACCTATATTATTCTATACAATATATATATATATATTTATATATTAAATGTATAATTTTTTTTACAATGGGAACCTATGGGTGACGGATGCCACTACTTGGCATAGATTTGATGCATACAGCCTGGCATGCCAATTCAACGGAAGCCAGAGATGTGACATGAACCCAGTTTTAAAGGGGTTTTTCCACTTGGCAAAATCCCTTTCAGAGGCCGCTTCGTAGCTCGCTACAAGCCAGCCTCAGTGAGTGGGGAGATGGTACACTTACGCAGGTCTACCCCATTCATGTCTATGGAAGTTACAAATATAGACAAGCATACTTACTTAGCTTTAAGGGCCGTTCACACGGCTTATTGCAGAGACGGATTTCAGCCGTATTGCGCGCCGTACTGCGCTGCAATGCGGCTGGAATCCGTCCCAGCCATTACAGTAATCCACAGTTCTCATAGAGAACTATGGATTCCGTCTCTCCTACCCGCTCGGCGAATCCGTGACATGCACATTATCCCGGCGGAATACGCGGCGTGGATAATGAAAGTCTATGGGGCCGGCGAGCTGCGCCCCCGCCCCTTATTCAAGCCGTAATTGCGGGCGAAATCCGTCCCATAATTACGGCTTGAATAAGCCGTGTGAACCGGCCCTTATTCAAACTTCAATAGAAACAAAGTAATGAACTGCACAAGCGCAGTCAACGCCTCCTTTTTTAGGCCAGCTTGTAGCGAGCCGACCTCAGGGATTTTGCGAAGTGGCATAGCCCCTTTCAATGGGAAAGTATAAAAATGCTGAATTTCCAACAATGTTCTATGCATTTTAGGCACATTTCTGTTCCTTATGCCTACTCATGCTGAACTTTATGTTAGCATCTTCTACCAAGAAGGAAGCACAATGTTAAAAAATTGGACATTTTACGATTCCTTTTAGTCATGCCTCTTTTTTTCTAGACACTTTTCAAAACTGTATAGGGAATTTGAAAGAATTAAAAAAAAGTAAAATTAAAAAAAGGTAAAAAAAATAAAATCAAAATAAATTAGCACAGTTTATTGCAGAACTCTGGCATATTTTGCACAGGAAATCTTTAGATTTGACAAATTCTGCTGCAAATCTATTTGCTTGATCACGATTATTGAACAAGGTGACTATATTTAAAAGATGATTGCAATTTGAATCAGAGAAAAAAAGATGATTGTAAATATGTGTGTAACTAAAAGTAATTGTTCTCTCCTGTCACAGGGTTCTTATGATCAGCACACAATCAACAGAGCGAGCTTAAATGTGGGGGAACAGCCCCGACCAAATTTATTGATGTCGAAGGATTAAGACACTTCACATACACATCCCAATACTAATATTTTGAGGCATTTACCGCAGCTCAACTCCTCACTCTAAGAAAATCCACATAGAAGTCCAAATCTTCTTTTCCCAGAGGTGCTGGCTTCTAATTCAGCTCCTCGGTTCCCTGGCTCCAGGTTTTGGGGCACAACTTGGATAATGGCTCTTACTTCTTCACATGCCTCACGAAAAAAGGTTCACGACGCAACAGAGACTCTGGCCTCCTTCTACCTTGAATCACACAGATCAACTAACACACACTACTGCAACTACTCCCACTAACACTGTTACCCCTCTGTTCCATCTCCGCACTCTCCAGTGCCCCCAACCCCTAGCAAACAGAGCTGAATGAGGGAATGCTGCATCAGGAATGTTTCCTCTCCCGAGTAGTCATCCAGGATGAGATACAAAAATTACAAATAAGACTACGCCCACGCGACAAAGAACAAAATACTCGTCGGATTGTGAATCCTAAATCCAAGTCGTCCGATGAGTGCTGGAACAGTATTTTACAGGAAAACCAGAGGATTTTCGAGGTTTGTGCATTTTTGGGATTTAGTTTGGATAATCGTTTGTTTGCATGAGTTTTTGGACACAGATTTGCACCAAAATCCATGGTTGTTTTTCATGCAATCCCATTGACTTTAATAGTAAATTTTCTGCCGTTTTCCAAGTGAATTACAGCAGATTATTGAACAAGTTTTCTGAGTTGTGTGGATTACATTGCAGATTTTCAATGGAGGTCTATGGGGATGGTTTATAGTCAATTTTGGCAGTTTTCAAAATTCTACTTCTGAAAGAAGGAATAGCTCCTTTTCTATTATCAAGTCTATTATTAGCTCCTTTTCTATTATCAATGCAGTTTCCAAACTGACTGCAGCTACAGGTACTTTGATGGTTAATGGTAAACTGGTGTGAGCTCAGACTTAGACCTATTCTAATTACAGATTAAACCTATAAAACCAATTCATGGCTTGTGATTCTATTTACATCATCATCTTTATGAGGTCTCATTACTGCTCCTTTCATGAAAAATTAGGAATTTTGGCAGCGCGTAGACAATAAGGGAGGGAAGTGCAGCGCTTAATCCTAATAGCAATGAGCTGATTACAATGGGCCATGAGCTGGGTCTGCTGCTGCCTGTCCAAGAGGTTCTGCAGCAGGCGAGGCATGTGCGTACTCTGTCCGTGTGTGCAGCGCGGTGCCTGGGAGCCTCTGTGACCTGTCTCCCAGCCCCTGTGCTTTGCTCCATTGCCAGCCCTGATCCCTGCTATCAGCCAAACGCGTGACTGGCAGCCTGCGGGTGTGGGGACGAGGGGGAGGCGGACGGCGCGAGGAGGGGGGGGGGGCACAGAGGAGGGTGCGCCGCGGCCAATCACAGCGCAGTGTGGGCGAGACCCTGGCGCTGATTGGCTGAGGCGAGTGTGGGAAAGAATGCTGAGAAGGTTTCACACGAATGGGGAGCAGCGCGGAGCCGTATAAATAGCGACTGAGCCACAGCCCGGGACACACAGCGAGACGCACGCTGAGGAGTCGGTGCTGGGGAGCAGCCGCAGCGCTCGGATAGTATCTCCCTGCCCATTGCTTCTCGTCTCTCTTGGAAGGATCATGCCTGCTGACAGCATGGAGAAACCCACTGCCTCCCCTATTGCAGGGGCCCCGGCCAACTCAGCCCAGACCCCGGACAAACCTAAGAGTGCCAGTGAGCACAGAAAGGTAACTATCCGTGCCCACCGTGTGCCCACAACACGCCGAGCTCTGCCCATAGCTGCCCTGTTACTGATCACATCTCTCTATTCCACAGTCATCCAAGCCCATCATGGAGAAGCGCAGGAGAGCCCGTATCAATGAAAGCCTGGGGCAGCTCAAGACCCTCATCCTGGATGCTCTTAAAAAAGATGTAAGTTGGAGCTGTGTGTGTGTATCTCCGCATCCTGTCCCCTGCTACTGCTGTATTCCTCTGTGCTGCTGTTTCCTGATAATGATATTGACTTTTTTTTTTTTTTCTTTTTGTTTTTGCAGAGCTCTAGACATTCCAAGTTGGAGAAGGCTGATATTTTGGAAATGACAGTCAAACACCTGAGAAACTTGCAGCGAGTCCAAATGACAGGTACTTATCTGATCTGCATTTGGGTTTGATAAGATCTGGGGGTTTGTAAAAGATTTAACTGTTTATAGGGAGGGATGGTGGAAATGCTGTAGTTTTTCTGGTTCTAGTTTTATGGCTGTATGTCTCCTGTATATTCTCATTGATTTGCTATATGACTGCCTGTATATTGCAGTGACGTAGGCTGTAGATGATACTGATTGTAAGGTCACCAAGCAATGGGGATGTGATGTACTAATCTTGATGTCCTGTTTTTCTGCCTTAGCTGCTTTGACTGCTGATCCCTCGGTCCTTGGAAAGTACAGAGCTGGATTCAATGAGTGCATGAATGAAGTCACCAGGTTCCTCTCTACCTGTGAAGGGGTTAACACAGAGGTCAGGACCCGTCTTCTTGGTCATCTCTCCAGCTGCTTGGGTCAGATCGTGGCTATGAATTACCAACAGCCTCCTCCATCCAGCCAACCTCTGCATGTCCAGTTGTCCTCCCCACCAGTTGCCTCTGCTCCAGTGCCCATGTCCTGCAAGATGACCCCAGCTGAGGCTGTATCTCCTAAGGTCTTCCAGGGTGGTTTCCAGCTGGTTCCTGCCACTGATGGACAATTTGCATTCCTTATCCCCAACCCAGCTTATGCCTCCAGTCCTGGACCTGTTATCCCTCTCTATGCCAATGGAAATGTCGCATCCAGCGGTGGAGCTCAAGCCCCATCTCCAGTACAAGGACTCACCACCTTCAGCCATAAGATGGCCCACATGTCGCAGTCAGTCAGCCCACTGGGGGTCAGCACCGGGCCTGACACGGAGTCTGTCTGGAGACCCTGGTGAACTTCATCACTAAGACTGTATTAATTGGTTCCGTTTTATGGGACTTTGCCGTATAGAGACAATCTAAGCTATTTATTTCCACATATGAGGAACTCCACTTTTTTATGATGATCTTGTATAAATGACCCATTTTGTAATAAGACTGCGAATATTTTTAGTTTTGTACAATTGGTACAAATGTGTAATGCCAAAGTTCTTGTGGTGTTTTTGTGTCAAAAACTTCCCAAACTTACAGGAGTTTTATCAAATAAACTCTTTAAAATGTATCCTGTTTTGTGTTGCTGTCCTGCTGGGGGAGGGAGGGTCCTTTATGGTGGTCTTGGGTTATTTTGTTTGGGGTCATTTTATTTTAGACCTTTGTATGGATGGGGTTGTCACATGCACTTCTATAGTGTCTAATGCATAGCTATGGTTTATCTGCATCACTGTGTAAGGGAGCTATCCAGACCACTACAGTGGGAGGAAAGTAGCAGTGGGGCTATCCATACCATTACATGATAGGGCAGGTAGTAATGGGACTATCCCGATCACTACATGATAGGGCAAGTAAAAAATATCTATCTAGCTTATAGGATGGGGCAGGTTTTACATGGGACGGGTCGTATTCATGGGTTATCCAGATCATTACATGATGGGGCTATCCAGATCATAAGATGGGGTAGGTTGTAATGGGGCCATCCAGCTCATAGGATAGGGCGAATGGTAAAAGTAGTTACCCAGAGGATTACATGATGGGGCAGTTACTGTAGTATTGGGGGTCCTGATCATTACATGATGGGGCAGGTAATATAGCTATCCAGTTCATTTATAGGATGGGGCAGGTAGTATTTGGGCTTATTGAAATCATTACATGATGGGGCTATCCAGACCATTACATGATGGGGCAAGTAGTAATGTCTATCCAATTTATAAGATGGAGCAGGTCCTAAATTCCGGGGTTAAAACATAATTATAAATTGGGGTAGGTCTAATTTGGGGGTCTTAACAACTCATGGGGGGAATGGTAAAAGAAGTTTTAGTTTTTGAGGATTACAATTTGGGGGGAGTTAGTAAAAGGGGGTTTTGATCATTACAATATTGGGGCAGGAAAAAGGGGGTATTAAAGGGTGGGGCATTTTGCCCTTTGGGGGCCTGATCATTCATGAAATTGGGCAAGGTAGCCATTAGGGCCAATTTAAAATCCTTCATTAGGGCCCATTAACCCATTTAAAGGAAAAGAGGGGTCCTAAAAATGGGCCCATCTGGTTTATTTGGTAGTTTTCCCCCAACAATACAAACCCAAATCCATCTTTAAAAAAAAGGGCCATAAACCGTGCTTTTTCCAATATGGGGCCAAATGCTTTGGGCCCCCAGCAATCAACCTGGCCTTTAGGAGTTTTCACAAATTTGGAACCCTTTTTTCCCCCCAAAAAGAAAAAAACCCAGAATCTTTAAAAAAAATTCCTTGGGGTTTTTACTGGAAGCAGAAAAGAGGTAAAGCAAATTGTGGTCCCAGAAATTTAAAAAGGGATAAAAAAAAAAAAGGGGGCATCTAAATTTTGCACGGGGCCCGGAGTGGGAAAGGCCTGGGGGCTGGGGGTTTAAAGGCCCTGGCGGTTTCCTTCCCCGTGTTTTTGAAAACGGAAAGGAGGGTAAAAAATGCAATTTCACGCCTCAAAAGAGAAGAAATTTTATCCTGGTTGGGGGAATAATTCAGGAAAAACCCATTTCTGCCACACCCGCAAATTAAAAGATTTAAATTGGGTGCACTTGACGCCTTTTGGGCCCAAAATTACAATGTATACTGTTTAAAGGGGGGAGGGGGGTCTGGGGGGCTTTTCCCATGGGTTTTTAACCCCCCCCTAAAACCCCTACACTGGTTTTTTTTGGGGTTAAACCCTTCCCCCTGGGGAGCCTGCCAATTCCCTCCCAAAGGGACCCGTAACAAGAAAGGGGGAAAGGGGGCAAAAGGTCTCATGGGAATTTTTTGGGGGGGGGTTTTTATTCTGCAAAATGCCCCCTGCTATTTTAAAGAAAACCCCCCTGTGTTAATGGGATCAATACACCGAGGAAACCCCTGTGCTCACAGACGGGGTTTATAAAGGGCCCTTACAGATAAAACCCCTGGTAATTTTAGTCCCTAAATCCGGGGGGTGCCAAATCCCTTTTTTATTAAAAGCCTTTTTTTTCTGCCCTAAATTTAAACATTCAGGGATAAACCTGTCCTATGAGCTCTACCTATTTTCACTGTAAGTGAAAAAACAGCAGCACCTTTTCCCCAAAAAATTCTGCCATTGTTTGCAAAATGCATTGAATAAGTGGGAAAAACAACAAACCCCACTGGTTTTCAACAGGAAAAGGGGGGGGAGCACCCCCGTCCCTTAAACTAGAAACCCCGCTTTAAGAGGGAGCTCTGTGGTCTATAGAAAATGGGAAACCCGGGTTCTGACAGCCCCATTTGAACAGGGGTAGCATTGGTGATTACTACAGGACAGTATCAGTTTTTTAATTTAAAACAAATTTTTTAAGGCTTTTCCCCCGGTTTTTTGTCACCAAAAACACAGTTTCCAAACCATTTTCCCTAATGGGACACCCAAAAAGATTCCCCCCGTTTTAACCTATAAAAAGGGTTGTCAGGTACCAAACAAGGTTTCCCCTCAAATTTTTACAGGGAGAACAGTGCTTTCACTCCTTTTTGACGGAAAACTACAATAGCAATTTCCCGATAAAAACCCCCAAATTTCCAATGTGAAAAGAAAAAAAAAAGGACAGTTTTTGCCCTTTCCATTAAAAATACCCTTACAAACTTTAATAAATTTTTATAGAATCCTTTAAGCCGTTCCTGACATGTCTGTTCTAGTAAATCCTTGTGTTTCCCCTGTAAATTTCAAATTCTTGGATTTTTCCCCAAAACTTCTGGTTTGCTGTTCCCCAAATTTCCTACTAGAAAAGGGAAATTCGAAACAGTCCCGCCGGGTGTTTAAACCAAATTTAAACGAATTTTTCCTTCACAGGGCGATATTTTTTCCAAACAAATGCAGACAGTCAGTGTGGGCAGGGACACCCCCTTTGTTAAAAACTGGGGGGGTAAACCCCCCAAACTGACAACCAAAAAAGTATTTCATTTTCCCAAAGGAAAAAAAAGAGGGAAAACACAAAACAGAGATTAAGGGAAAATGCTCCAGAATTGTATAAACACAGGGAAAACAAGGGCTTGCTAAAAAACCTGCCTGAACAATCCATAATTTTTTCAAGATTTTCTGGGTTTTCAAAAAACCCCACAGAAAAATTTTCGTTAAAAATTTAAAAAACGTGGGTATATACAATCATTTAAAAATTAAAATAACACACATTTATATAATTTTTTAAAGGGAATTTTAAAAATTTTTTAGGGAAATTTTTTTTTGGGTTCCCCTTTTAAGGTCTTAAAATTTAAAAAAAACAGTTAGTAAGGAAATTTTGATTCGGACAAAACCCTTTTTAAAATTTTTATTCTCAAAACAAACCTAAATTAGTGTGTTTGGTTTACATAAATAAAAAACCCAAATATATATATAAAAATTTTTCAAAACTCACATTTATTAACCCCCCCCCCACATTTAAAAAATAATTTGTTTTAAACCCTTTAAGCAGGCCCCCAAAAACAACCGTTAAAAAACACACAAAACCCCTTTGGGGCCCCCGGGGCCCCGGGGCCCCAGAGAAATCCACCCCCCTAAACCGCTTTAAAAAAAGAAAACCACACCTGAATAAGCCCCCCTCCAAACCCTAAAGGTTAATGGGTTTTCATTTTTGGGGGCCTTTCCCTTTAAAACAAGCCCTTTTTTCTTCGAATTTGGGGTTTCCAAAATATTTTGCTGTGAGATCCTCTTTTAAGGAAAGCACAGTCAGCCTTTGAAACGCTATACATCCCGTGCTTGTAACTAAAAACCTCCCTAGACATGAGGTCCTCTCCTGTGGGAAACCCGCAAACTGTTTTCTGGCCCAATAAAAAAACCCCCAAACCTCACACCCTAATTCATGGGGTGACCCCCTCCACCACAGGCCCACTGGGAAACACAACACAAACACCCCCTCCCCCCCAAACCCCCAGGGGCTTTAGAGAATTTTACTGGTTTGCAAGATTTTTTTTTTTTTAAGTGAGCCATGGAACACACAGATATGCAATTAAAGGAGAAAAATTTAAAATGGGGCCCCAAATTTTAATTTTTTTAAATTTTTCCTTTCAAAATTAAAATATTTTCCCTTCAGAAAATATTAAGGGAAAAAATTACAAATTAGATTACACAAAATGCTTGCTTTGGGTTAAATTTAAGGGGGGGGGTGGGTTCTCACCATTTTGGGGCTTGAGGGAAAATCGATAGGAAATGCCCGGCTCAAACTGCGGCCCTCCCGCTCTGGGAAAACAAAAACTCCCCATCATTCCCCATTGTTTATAGCTTATTAAAAAATACATGATGAGAGTTGTAGTTTCCCCAACCCAGTTCCGCAGTTTGAGGAAGCTTGGGAAATGCCATCAAAGTCTGATAGGGGTTTTGATCCCCCCCCTGGGGTTAGCCCGGCCCAAAAATTCCCGGTGCCCCCAGGCCAGGGAAACCCAAACTGGGCCCCCAGCTGTTGGGAAACTACAAATCCCCCCTCAAAGGGGAAATTTTTTTTAATCCCATTTAAAAGTGGGGAATGTGGGAGGGTTTTAGTTTCCCAACACTTGGAAAAGGGGGCAGTTTTTATGGGTGCCGCACTAGGGAAAGATAACCATAAATTGAAAAATTTAGCCCCCCCCATGGGGCCTTTTCCTTGCGCTCCTTTTTCTTCCCGGGGTGGAAAATTTTCGACCTAAGTGGGCACCTTTCCTTCCCCTTACCCATCCCTCCCCGGTTGCTGTCTGGGGTACCCATCTATTTGGGAACTGGCCTTGAAAGTTTCCACCCCAAAACACAGCCATTTGGGGGCCCTTTTGCCTGACTTTCCAAATTTTGTTTTTTATGTGAATTCCAGGTACAGCTAACACAGCCCCACCTGTAGGCGGAAATCCCATAAACAAAAGAAATCGTGGGGGAAATTGGGAACCCGGTTTCTTTATTCTGATGGACACCCTTTTCCCGGGCCCGTTTCCCCAGATTTGATGCAAGTCCCCCCAAAGGGGGGACTCACAAAATTCAGACTTTTGGGTTTGGGATTTCCTAACAATAAAGCCATCAAAAATTAGTAGGAATCCCCTTTTTAGGTTTTCTCCCCTACAAGGGTTGCTGCTTTTTTTGTTAAAAAATCTTTCAAAAAAAAGTCATTTGCAATATGTGCCATTAACAGTGTCCGCCTTTCTCGAAAATTCCCCCCCCCTTTTTTAACACCCTCCCAATGCCCCCGGTTTTTTCATCCCTTTGGGGCCCGGCCCGGGGTTCTAAAATACAGACCGGCCCCTTTTATTGCAGGGCTAGGGAAAAAGGGCCCTTAAAACGAGGGCCAAAATTTTTCAAAGTGGGAACAAAAAAACAGGGCTGAGGTAAGAGAATCAAGTTGTGAAAACAAACCCCCTTTTAAAATGGGGTTTCCCGGGCGCCCTTTTGGGGGATATGTGGGGTGAAAATGTAATAAAACCCTAAAAAAAGAACCCAACATAGCATTTTTTCCCCCTTGGCCCCCCGGGGGCATACAAATTCCAGTTTGGTTTTAAAAACTTTCCCAAATAAACTGCTACCCAGCACTTCTATAAAAAGACATATTAATTTTCCCCGCTGAAATACCAATTTTCCCCGGAAAAAACCCCAAGCCAAAAGATTGATCCCCAAAAAACCCCAAAAATTGGGAAATTGTATTTTATCAATTAAATTTTAATTTGGGCAAAAATTCCAACCTTTCAGCCCCCTACCAAAATGGCGCCCCAAAGGGGGAAAACGGTTTTTGCAAAATAAAAACTCCTTTATTTAAACTTTAAAATGTGTTCGGGGTTTTTACCCTGCGACCCCCCGGTTTTCCGGGTCGCGGGCACACCCGGGGAACTCCGGGGAGCGTCTCCTGCTGCGGCCGGTGCCCTCAAACCCCGACGCTCGGGGCTGCGGAACCCGGGGTGCCCAGGGATTGACTTACCCGGCCCCCCCCGCAGTGTAGGGACCCGGGGCCGGGGCGCTCCCTTTTGCGGGCCGGTCCATCCCCCAAACGCCCCGGCCACCCCAAAAAGGAAAAATTTTTAAACCGGGCACACCCCCGCACCCGGGATTGGGGTTCTCACCTGGGCTGCCAATTTAAAAGACTTCCCCCCCTTCCCTAGGGAAAAAGGGGCCGAAACGATAGGGCCCTGTGCCCAGAGAGGAAGCGTTTCTCAACTGCCAAATCCCAAATATAAAAGGGGTACCGTACTCTCTGCCCTCCTGGGAAAGAATCCTTTTCCCCCTAGTCCCTTTAAACCCCTTCACCTTTCCCCCCCCCAAGAGGGCCTTCCGCCCCCTGGACCCTTTTGCCTGTCCCCGACTACAAACCCGCCCCCCCCACAATTCTGTTTCCCGCACACCCTGGACACCCTTAGGGGCCAAAACCCGAGACCAAAACCCCCAAAGGCTGCAAGCAGTTCCAAACCCGGGAATAATAAAACCTTTTAAACCCGGCCCCAGGCCAAGGGCCCTCCCGTTTTAGGTCGGCGGGCCCCCCTTTGGTGGTGAAACCCCGGCCCCACTAGAATCCCCCCCCTGCGGGGCCCTTCCGGCCCCTTCGGCTTGCGTGGTCCAATTGAAAAAACCCCAAATACCATCCTGGCCCAAACCCCGTTCTAAAATTTGGCCTCCCCCTTGGGAAAACCCGCCAAAAAGGTTCCTCCCCCAAAACTCCCCTAAAACCCCTCCCGGCCCCTCTTCCCCCCAAACCCCAAAGGAAACGGGGCCCCCAAAAAGCCAAAAGCTTAAAAAGCAAAACAACATGATCAACCCCCTGCTTCCCCCCCCCCAAAACAACCCCAAACCCCTTCCCCGCTGCCCAGGCAGCTTCCAAAAAGGGAGCCGCCCCCCCGCTATTTTCCGCATTTTTCCGCAGGTCCCAGCTCCCCTTTGTCCCATGCCAAAAGTTTTATGGGGGATTCTAACCCTTTCAGGGGTTTCCCACCCAAAGCTTTTCTCCAAAGGGAAACCCCGGGGGACAGTTTCCCATCAAAAGGGCTAAAGTGGGGTTTCGTGGTCAGTCCTTCTGTCTGGGAAAGGGCCCTAGCTTGGGGGAACCCCCCCTGTGGGGCCGAGATGATCCCCTACGGGGCCCAAACGGGTAGTTTTTTCAGGAGTTCCAAGTTTTCCTTCGGGAACCCGGGGCCCCGCATCTTTAGCGGGAAAAAGCCTTTACCCGAACCCTCCAGCAAGGGAAAATCCCCGTAGGTGACTATGGGGGTGCAAAATTCCGCAAACCTGGCAAACCCAGTTGGGAAGGAACGACGCGGCATTATGCGCCACTTTCAAAAAAGGGCCTTTTCCCCCCCAGGTTAAGGAAAGCCCCTCCTCCACCCGGGGACCCCCCGTCCCATTAAGTTTAGCCCGATCCATCTGGCAACCCGGAAATTGGAAAAACCGGGTTTTTCCCCGGAAGGGCCCTGTGAGGGGCCCGCCCCGGGAAAGTGGCCCAAAAACCCCCAACACGTCGCCTACCCCCGGGGCTTGCCCGGGGGTTCCCTTTTTGGCCCCTCCACTGCCTTCCCTTCCCCGCCCAGCCCCTGGAAAGGGGCCCTTTAAGTGGAAAAGAAAAGGGCCCCCCCTAACCTTTCCCCAAGATTTGCCCCAAAAGACCGGGGGGGAAACTATTTCCCTATTGCGGGGAGCCCCCAACACCTCCTCAGGGGTTGTTTCCCCCTCCTCCTCAAAGGGCCCGGGAAACGCCCCCAGCACCTAGGGGTTTTGTGGGAGAAAGGGGTTTCCCCAGGTGTGGAAGAAAAAAACCCTCCCCTCGGGGTCATGCTGCCATTCTGGTCACAAACCAACCCCGGGAACTCGTTTCCAAGTTGACTGCCTTCCCGGGTTCCCCATCCGCCGGGAATTTTTAAAAAATGCTTCAATTTGGGACCAATATCGCTCTCCGGTGGTCCCCCCTGGACCAACCCTGGGGTCATTCGTTCTGTCTCCGTTGAGCCTGACGACCCCTCACCTTTTGGAAATGAACCGGTATTTTTCAAAAAGTAGGAGCCCTAACAAAAAAAAAAGAAAACGGGATAACTTCAACTAAAACCCGGCCCCTTTTCCCCCTCACGGGCCTCCTGGGGCTTTTCCCTTTCTGCAGTGCCCTGCCCCTTTTGCTCGACGGGAAAACGGGCAAGTTTTTGCTTTTTGGGGTCCGGGTTGCCAGTTTTCCCCCTGTCTAAAGTACCCCCCCCGGGTGCGCCCCCCTTCTCCTTGCGGCTTTCCGCCCAACCCTGTCGGTTCCCCCCTCAAGGGGCCCACCAGGACCTTTCCCAAAAAGTCTTCTCTGAAAAAAACAAGCAGAAACTCTTCCCCCCACACTGTCCCTACGATTGTCCTATTGACCTGCTGCCCGGGGCTAGTCCACCCCCCGGGGGAGGGTCTACCCGTCTCCGGGGGACCTTTTCTCAGCTATGTCGGGCCCACTAAAGGAGAATCTTCAGAAAGGGCCCTTTATCCCCCCAAGTTTTACCCTCCTGCGGGGCCGGGTTCTTCTTTGTGGAAAAAGGGAAGGGGTGGGGCCCTACACCGTTCATTTTACTACCGCGGCTTTTAAAAAAGATCACCTCAAAAACCGGTTTTCCATTTGGGCCCCCGATTTTCAGAACTTTAGAAAAAGCTCCGGGGACTAAAGTTTCCCAAGCGGACCTGCGGGGGGCCTACAACCTCATTCGGGTCCGGGGAGGGTGACGATGGAAACCGCCTTTAAAAACTCGTGATTTGGGGATTTTAGGGACCTCTTTATGCCTTTTTGGTTCCAAACAACGGCCCCCCAGGGAAGGGCCCTTTCCCGGAGTTTTTTAAAGCATTTTCAGGGGTCTCCTGAAAGTAAAGCTTTTTTTCTACTTGGACGACAAACCAGGGTTTTCCGGGCCCCAAATTTTTAGGGCCCCCAATTCACATGTACGCCAGGTTTTTTGAAACGCCGCGTGAAAAAAACCTCAAAGCCAAACTGGGAAAAAATGCCAGTTTTTCCCCCGAACCCCGCCTCCCCCATCCTTTTGGGTACATAATCTCGGGCAAGGGGCCGCAAATGGACCCCGCAAAACTGTCGGCCGTCCTTTCCCGTGGCCTCGAAACCCTTTTGGCCTTCGGGCCAATCCAACGTTTTTTGGGGGTTTCCAACTATTACAGACAAATTTATTCCCCCATTTCTAACGTTGGTCGCCCCAATTGTGGGCCCCAAACCCGGAAACTCCCAACCCCCGACTTTGGGCCCCCACCTTCCCCGAAGAGGCCCTTTTCCAAAATTAAAAAACCGCCCCCCCTTTTTCCTCAGCAACCCGGTCCCCATCCCCTCCCATAAAACAATAACCCCCTTTTTGGGGGGTTTGACGCCTCTTCCCGGGGGGCGGGAAACTGTTCTACCCAAAAGCCCCAAGGGCAAGAAAATTTGGACCGCGGGTTTTTTTTTCTAAAACCATTCGCCGCCGGGAGAGAGGAACTACACCATCGGTTTATCGGGAGGGTTTCTGGGCCCCCTTTAAACTTTCCTTGGAGAAAGGCGCCCCCTCCGGGGGTGGTGCCCCGACCCCCCGTCAACATATTCCGGAACCCCAAAAAATTCCCCCTTTCCTCCCAAAAAGCGCATTTTGGCGAACCCCACGCCAAGCCAGAAAGGTTCCCCGGTTCTTTTCACGTTTTGATTTTGTTTAAAACACTTTCGACCGGGAGAGAAGAACGTTAAAAGGGAGATTGCCTAATCTCGGCCCCGAAACTAGGCCCTTGGATGAGGAGGCCCAAGGCCCTTTTCACAAAATTTTTAAACCCCCAAACGGGAAAACTCCATGGGGTCCCCCCAACTAACCAGCACGCACCTCCGGCAAGACGTATTTGCGCCCCAAATCCGGGGAAGGGGTTTATAGGGGAAACCCAAAAGGGGAAAAACCTGGGGCCCTAGAATTGCCCCCGGGCACCCTTGGGGTTTCGAAGGTCAACCCTTTTCCGAATTTCCCCCATTTTAAAATTTGGGGGCCCGGAACCTAGCCAAAGACTGGAAGGAAACTTTTAGATTTGTACTACCAGTGCCGCCCAAAAAGGGCCCCCCCCCCCCCCACCCCCAACCTTCCCGGGCCTAGCTCCAAAACTTTGCCCCATTTCCAAGGATCCTTTTTGGGGGGACAAACCCCCCAAAGGGACTTTATCACCCCCCAAAACCTGGCCCCCTCCTTTTTTTTTGGTAACCAACAGTTATTTTTGGGTGGTTCACTGAACCCCCTTTTTTAAAAAGGCCCAAATTGCAAACCCTTTCCTGGTTTTCCCCTTTGGGGGTTCCACGACTTGCCCAGCCAAAATTTTTTTAAAAATTTTCTTTTTCCCCATGCACGGACTACCCCCTCCACATTGGGCCCCAGATCGAGGGGTAAAAGTTTTTTCCCCCTAAAATTTTGGGGGGGGCCTCTGCCCCTCTCCTACATAGTGGAAAATTTTGGGCAAATCCTCTTCTGCATAACCCCACCCACAGTTAAAAGGCCAAATGGAGAAGTGGGCAACCCAATTTTTAGGTGAGTTTTAACCCTTAATTCCGCCCAAATTTCGAGTCGGGGGTCATAAACAAAAAAAGATATTCTTTCCCGGGAAAGCCGATTGCCTTGGGCGGGGTTTCTCTTTAAACTCCTTCCCCTTTTTAACGCTTTTTCGGGGGCATCCCCTTTTCCCAAACGGGTTTTCCTGTCCCCCCCCCCCGTTACCCTCCCCCCCCCCCCCCCGGGCCCCCCCAACCCCCCACGCGCCCCCCCCGGGGCCCCTACCTCTAAAAACCCTAATTTTGGGAAAAGAACTTTTCCCCCATCCCTTCTTTTAAGCGCCTTCCCGGCCCGTTTAGGGAAGGCCCCCCAAAGGGGGAAAAAAAAAGAAAAAAAAAAGACCCCATCCCCCTTCCAAAAGCCCCGGGTAAAAATTTTTGGGCTGCTCCCGGTAGGTCCCCTTTAAAAAACCCAGCACAAGCGGGTTCCCCCGATTCCCTTGGTCCCTTTAAAATTTTTCACGCAAATCCAAACCTGTTTTTCCTTTTCAAGCTCCGGGTCCCCTCCCACCATGGCATTCCCAAACTCCCTTTCCCGTCCCCCCTACTGAAGCCATCATCCCCGTAACCGGTTTTTCCCTCCCTGTGGTTTCCCAGTCTCCCCGTAGCAACCACCCAAAGTCTTTTTCCTTTAAAGGAAAAATTTTGGCCCCCTAAGACGGTTAGGGGGGGGACGATTTTTTTTTGGTTTGACTGGAAGGGGTTTTGGGCCAGAGGAAAAAGGGCCCTTTTGGGGCCCGGGGGAAAAATATCCCCGGAAACGGGTCCCTGTCTAGGTTTATTTTGGGGGGCCAAAAAGGGGGAGGCCAAGGGGGGGGGGAAAGTTTCCTGGGGGTCCCTCGGGGGCCCCTTTCGGGTCGCGGGGGGACACCCGCAACTCCGCAGCGTCCCTGCGCGGCCCGGTGCCCCCCCCACAGGCCCCCCGGTTTGGGTGCGGACCCCCGGCGTGCCCAGCATTGAAAATTACCTCGCCACGCTCCCGTGTCCCCTCCCGGCCGCCCCTCCTGCTGGGTTTCCGGGGGGGCCCCGGGGCTCCCCCTAGCGGGGGCCCAGCGGCACAAAAGGGAAAATTTAAAGGACGCACGCAGGGGATTTTGGTTTTTCACCTGGTCTGTTTCCTTAAATTTTAAACTCTGGGCCCCCTTTCCAAAGGGACAGGGCCCCAATCGATAGTTTCCCAGTTCCTAGAAAAGGGAAGCTTTCCCCAAACCGCCTATCCCCCATTAAACCCTTTTAAACCCTACCTCTGCCTCCGTCCCGGTTTCCCCCGAATCCCTTTCCCCCCTGTTTCCCGAAACCCTTTTGCCCGTTTTCCCTTTAAACCCCCAAAAAACCCTTTTCCCGCCCCGTCCTGACCTTCTGCCCTTTTTCCCAATCGAGGGCCCGCTCCACGATTCCCGTACCGAAAAACGCCTTTTGGCTTGCCACCCAAGCAATTTAACCCCAGGGGGTAGTGACCTTGGTTAAATAATCCGCCGCAGCAAAATTTCCCTCCCGGGTTTGCGGGGGGCTCTTTGGGGAAAAACCACCCACCCTTTAGTTCCCCCCCTGGGCGTGGCTTTACGCCATCCCCCGGGGGTGGTCCAGAGGATCCACCCACCCAAACCCTGGCCAAAAGAATGGGTTCCCTAAAACCCTTGGGCAAAACTAAAGAAACGCCCCGTGCACCGTTTATCAAGGGGGCCCGCGCCCTTCTGAGTAAAAGACAAAAATGTAAAAGTTTGAAAGGGCCCCATGGCATAAAGCACAAAAGACTTTAGGTGTCTGGGTGGTTGCTATTGATTACCAAATCTTGCCTTCTCTGAAGGATGGGACTTAAAGGGGTATTCCAGTATACAAAACTTGACTCCTACTGAAAGTATGCGCACAAAGTAAAAATCCTCAAAATAAAGTAATTACATCTTTTTAGAAGTTTCCCACATAATCATTATGCAGTTCAGTTTCACCTTTCTGGTCAGACATGCTCAGTTCACTAGGAGTTATAGGAATGTGAGCTTTGTCTCTATAAGATATCAGAGGATGGGGGGGATGTAAGAGGCAGCACAATATGAGATGCACAAGAGGGTGAATTCTTGTTCGCCAGCAGCCAAGAGACCTCAAGGGGATGAGAACATATATCAGCAATGCATTATGGGAACTGTAGTCTGCTACTCAAGCCACATCCATTCTTGCCCTACTAAGGTGGAGCACATAGGGAGCAACAGTGTGAATAAACATAGGGCCATCTTTTCCATTGGGCACACTAGGCTGTTGCCCGGAGGACCTACAAGCATTAGGGCCCCTGGTGGTGAATGTAGGTCCTGGGAATCTAGGACACATGCCCTGTATCCCTGGGTCGATGCTGCTTATATAACTGTCTATGTGATCTAAGGACATGCAAACAGTTATAAGCCATGATGGAGCAGGGAGCCATTGGCTCCAATCAGTGTACAAGACACCAAGTGTACCTTTTTAAACTGCTTAATCCCCAGGCCTGAAAAGTAGTTAATGATCAGAATATTTTTTTAGTTTTTGCCTTCTTGTGTTTCAACGGTTGTAACTTCTTTATTTTTTCAATGACGCAGTTGTATGAGGCCTCGTTTTATTCGAGACAAGTTGTACTTTATGTACTTTAAATTCACTTCTAAAGAATAATATTTTTTTTCTATTTTTTTTTTCATTTTTTACACCATTCACATATCACACTTAATAACTTGATAGATTAATTCTACAGGTTATTACGATTGTTTGGATACCTAATATGTGTAGGTTTTTTTTGTGTGTGTAATGTAGGCACAATTATTTTTTATTAAATATTTATTTTTATTTTATTATTATTTTTTTACACTTCTTTCTGTTTATACTTTTTTTTTTTAAATCCCATGAAGGGAGAACTTTTTTTTTTTTACACTTGGTAATGTATTAGCATATTCATATATGCTAATACATTATAATCTGTATCCGTCCGACACAGGCAGTGATCAGGGCAGCTCACAGTTTGCCCTGATCACTGGCTTGTCACACAGACAGCCCTGGTGCTACGTTAGGTCCCCAGTGCTGACCGTGCAGCCGTTCCCCAGGCTCTGTCGGGTCACCGGATGTTTGTTTGCGCTGCGGTGTCGAACTGCGGCAATCAAAAGGTTAAAGCTCTGGGGAGCGGAGGTTTCCCCCGCTCCACAGCACTTGCAGGAGCTGTGCTGGGATCAGAGCTGTGTAGTACAGCCCCGTTCTCAGCGCTGCTGCGGTGGCGGGCGCCGCAAACTCCGATGTCTGACGTTACTGCAGACGAACGACCTGAAATGCCCGACGTCAAAAAACGGTGGACGGTCGTTAAGGAGTTAAGTACTTTTTACACAACTTGCTGATCTCCTAATGGCTTAACAGCAAAACTCGCACCAGATGTTTGATCCCTAAGTCGCCCAATAAATTATGGGCTCATTTTCAATTGGGATTTAAACAGTCCTCTTCATCATGTTGTTCACATTTTGACTTCATGAGACCAAGATAACACCTTATAATTGATCAACAGTACCTTAACATTGCGAGGCTTCAGGCAGGATATTCTCAGACAGAAGTGGCCATTGAATTTAGAGGGTGACAGAGTGTCATCAGCAGGTTGCAACAGAGATACAGAGAGACTGGAATCGTCACAGAAAGGCAAAGACGTGGACGTTCTTTGGTTACATCACACACTGCTGACTGCTTCAATGTAAACAATGCCCTATGTAACTGGATGATGAATGCTCAAGTGTCATGTCAGACCAGTCATAACCGTTTACACCAGCGTGGTTTGAGTGCCTGAAGTTGTGCGGCATTCATCATCTGGTTTTACAGGGCATTGGTTACAATAAAGCTGTCATCAGTGTGTGATGGAGCCAAAGGACGTCCACTTCTTTGCCTTTCTGTGACTCTTCCAGTCTCTCTTTATCTCTGATACAACCTGCTGATGACACTCTGTGACACTCTAAGCTAAGTGGGCACTTCCATCTGAGAGCATCCTGCTTGAAGCCTCACAATGGTGAGGTACTGTTGATCAATTGTAAGGTGTTGTTTTGGTCTCATGATGTCACAATGTGAACAGCTTGATGAGGAGGACTGCTTAAATCCGAAATTCAAATTGATCCCCTAAATTTATTGGGTGATTCCGGGATCAAACACCTGTTTGTGAATTTTGCCATTAAGCTTCTTGTTAGAGATCAGAAAGTTATGCAAAAAGTCCTGAAACGTTGAACAGTTGGACTTGTGCATCTAAAGGGAAGAGATGGTGTCATTTAGTGCATTTTAAAAACATTTCAAGATACGTTATGTTCATCCTGAAATTTCAACCAAAAGCCAAATATCCCTGACTTTTTGTGAGTAGTGTATATTAATCGCACTAACAGAAGATAAGCGGCTGTAATCATTGGCTATTTTCAGCTGATGGCTCTGCTATATGGGCATATATGTACCCATGTACTCATATGTACCCATCTTATGATATACTCATTGCTTCTGCAGAATACAGGTGGCTGTAATCATTGTCCTCTACTGATGGCTCCACTATATGGGAATATACAGTACATGTACCCATCTTATGATATACTCATTGCTTCAGCAGAATATAGGTGGCTGTAATTATTGCCTATTCTTTGCCGGTAGCTGTGCCGTATGGGCATCCATTTACTCATCTTATGATATAATCATTGCATTGACAGAATACAGATGGCTGTAATCATTGTCCTCTACTGATGGCTCCGCTATATGGGAATATATACCCGTATTATGATATGCTCATTGCTTCTACAGAATACAGGTGGCTGTAATCATGGTCTATTCTCCATATGGGCATATGTACCCACATTATGATACACTCACTGCACTGACCACAAACAGGCTATTGTGACTACTGAATAGATTGTATTAGAGAATTGCTATTTTTGTAGGGTAATTTCTTCACATTCCCAGCTTTCTCTGTCGTAGGATATCACTGCTGCTCTCCATTAATATATTCCATTATACCCCAATGTTGTGATACATCTCTTCCATGGCTGCATTCATTACTGGGATGGTTGCATATCCCAGGTCCCATAAGGTTATATTTCTTTGCTTAAGGGAATACGCCTCTTGAAACAACGCTATTAAGCAGGGCGAGCATGTCACAGGATGGGAGGGGGCTGTAGATTACAGGAACACCTACTTGTCAATGACTAGCTCAACAATGTGTGTGCGTGGTGTTATTGGGTGAGGGGTGGGGGTGCAGCCTGCAAGGTGCTTTTATGTGATTAGATTGACTGGCACTTCATATGCAAGTGATTTTCTTTTTCACACCTCTTAATGTGACCCCTGCTGGTTGCTTGTTTCTCAGTTTCAGTCCAGAATCCACAATTCAAAGCCTAGTTTCACTCCAGCCCCATCTTCTTTTCTGTTGCCCCAACAGCAGCATTGCCACCCCAGCTGCCGGCCCATAGAAAACACCCTTATTGATACTGCTTCTAGACATGTAGAAGCCATCAATTAGGCTTTCACTCTATTCAGACCACTACTCTTCTGTGATTTCAGTCATAATTAGGGTACAGGCAAATCATTGTAACAATAGCTTTGAAAGGTGGTGCCTGCATCACTTACATAAGAAATGGTAGCCACAGGCACCAACCACAACAGATGATGTAATATCCAAGCACATTATGCTATGATCAGAATGATTTCCAAAAGAAAATCCATCTTAGGCTCTGTCTACACTGCACAAAAAAACATCCGTTTTTTCAGAGTTTTTAGTTTTCTAAAAAATGCTGGAAAAACGACTGCAATCATCTCCCATAGACTCTATTGTACAACCCTCCTGCTGTCTACCCTGAGCTTCTTTTTTCTGCTCGTTTTTTTTCCTGGTCGTCTTTTGCAACCTGCTCTAAAAAACGCCAGAGCCGGGCAGAAAATTTACTACAGGAGTCTATGTAAAGCGCCGGACGTCTTTTGGCACGTTTTCACTGCGTTTTTTGCCGCGATTTTTCAATGAAAACCCTCCCAGGAGACCCAAGTCCCCCCTATAGTGGGTGTTAATAAAGGTTATATCTTATCAAATTTGCATACAAGTGTCTGATGTGTCCTTGTTTGTACCTTTCATAATAAAATGATCATGCATTTTTTCGCTGAAAAGTTTGGCGCCAGAATCCTTTTTTTTTACGGATTTTGGCGCTAAAATCCTTTTCTTAACATATTTTTGGGCTAACAAAGTTATCTCGCTTCTGACGCTAAAAATACTTTTTTTTTTTTACAGATTTTGGCGCTAATAAAGTTCTCTTGATTCTGACGCTAAATTTAAATTTTTTACTTATTTTTGTGCCGGAATCCGCTTTTTTACGGATTTTGGCACCAGAATCCGTCTTTTTACGGATTTTAGCGCTAAAATCCTTTTCTTAACATATTTTGGCGCTAATAATTTTATCTCGCTTCTGACGCTAAAAATAAGGTTTTTTTTACGGATTTTGGCTCATCTAAAGTTATCTTCCTTTTGTTGCAAAAAATATTTTTTTTTTACGTATTTTGTCGCTAAAAATACGTTTTTTTTTATGTTTTGGCGTTAAAATACGTTTTTTATGGATCTTGTCACTAAAGTACAGTATGTTTTTTTTACAGATTTTGGCACCATTAAAGTTTTCTCGCTAAAAATACGCTTTTTACGCAAAAATACTTTTTTTTACGGATTTTGCCACTAAAATCCATTTTTTTTATGGATTTTGGCTCTTCTAAATTTATCTTGCTTTTGTCACTAAAAATATGGTTTTTTTTACGTATTTTAGTTGCTAAAAATATGTCTTTTTATGGGTTTTAGCGCTAGAATAGTTTTTTTTATGGATTTTAGCGCTATGGTATTATTTTTACAGATTATGGCACTAAAGTACTTTTTTTAAAAAAAGATTTTGGTGCTAAAGTTTGTTTTTTACGGATTTTGGCGCTAAAATCCTTAAAAACAGATTTTTTGCTGCAAAAGCAAAATAAATGTTAGCATCAAAATCTGTAAAAACGTATTTTAGCGGCAAAATCCATTGAAACTTATTTTAGCGCTAAAATCCATAAAAAACATATGTTAGGGCCAAAATCCGTAAAAAACTTATTTTAGGGCCAAAATCCGTAAAAAATTTATTTTTGGCAACAAACGCGATAAATTTGTTAGTGGCAGAATCCATTAAAAATACGTTTTTTAGCACCAAAATCCATAAAATAATAATAATCTTTATTTCTATAGCGCCAACATATTCCGCAGCACTTTACAAATTCAAGGGTAAACATACAGTCATTACACATTAAAAGTACTTACAGATGAGACACAAGGTGTGAGGGCCCTGCTCGTGAGAGCTTGCAATCTATTAGGGTGTATGGGTGAAACAAACGGTAAGAAGTGCCAAGTTTACAATGGCCCAGCCTTGTTTCATAAATAGGGGGTGGTTTACATGAAAAATGGATGAACCTGCCACCCAGACTGTACATCTATATACAGATAAGTGCCTGTGAGTGCCCAAGTGCAGGGAGTGACATAAAAAATGGACTTTAAGGCCAAAATCCGTAAAACGACTACAAGATCACATATAAATGCAATAATGTGCTTTATGTCCCCTTTTGTAAGGTGGAACTACATACAATGGCTTAATTTATCCATACATTAAAAAACAGACTTAAAGAAAAGCAAAAAACGCTTGTAAAAAACAAGCCAAAAAGCGCAAATTGCGGCAAAAAACTACAGTTTTTTCAGCTGCTTTTGACAGACAGGGGACAGAAAACTCAGTTTCAGAAACGTTTTTCGTAATTCGTTTTCAGGTCGTTTTTTGTCCACTGCAGGAGACAGAGCCTTAGGCCATGTTCACACGGCTTAAAATGGGCCGTATCCCGGTCCGTAATTACGTGCCGGAGTGCGCAAATTACGGGCTGAAAATAGCCCATTCATTACGGTAATCCACAGTTCTCATAGAGAACTATGGATTACGTCCCCTCTCCCTGCTCGGCGAATCCGCTGGGCGGGGAGATAAGTGACATGTGAATTACAAGCTGCGTAATTACGCCCTGCAAATACACTGTGTGAACCTAGCCTAAAAGTATAAATCTCTGCAAAGTAACATTTATATAGAACTACGGGGGAAATCACTGGTCGTTCAATTTGGGACAAGCTACTCCACATACACCATAGGCCCTTATGGAACGGTTCCACGGTAAGGTCACAGCTGTATGTCCAATAAATCATGCAGTATGTCGTTTTGCTGGATAGTACCCAAAATATAAAAGCGTCGGGTCACAGAGGATATTTGATTGCTACTCAGTGAAAAGTTTACAGAACTGTAAATCACATTGTAAAGTTAGCCAGCAGAAATATTAGAAGACTACAGTGGTGAACTCCTTGAAATTTTCTGTATTTCTGCACAGATTTGACCAAAAGCTGCATCAGATTTTCACACCAGTTCTTAAAGAAGCTAACGACAACCAAATCAAACAAATGAGTCAAAAATATAACCCTTGGTCCTATATTTGTAATAAATAAATAATCCAATCTCACCTATCTATGAGTGGTAAAAGTATGTGAACCTCCTAGTATCTGGTCTAATCCCCATGGGCCTCTTCTTTATCCTAGAATGCTGAGGTGTTATCATACATTGGTGTTATCTTTCACCAATCCCAATCGCTTTATTTTCCCCTGATGAACCCTCCTATCTAAGAGGGGGAAACGCATCGGGATGATGGGATGAGTTTATATCATACAGCTCTGTAATTATAAATTTGCTATAGGTAATTTTCTAGGGGTATTCATTGTAAGTGGAGCCGCCCTTATCAGGGCAATTACCCCGCATTTAGGCAGGGTAAGATTTGAGGAATAGGATTTTGTATGTTCCTGGCAAAACCCCCTGCATATAGCTTTTTTTCTCTTGTACTGTTGTGGTTACAATATACGGCCTTTAGATTATTCTTAATCAGGACAAGAGACTGGAGAATCACCTGGACTTGTATGTCAACGAAGCGTGAGTTTATTTTAGTCCAAGTATTCATTTTGTATTAGGTCTCCACATTCTGATATACTTCGTGAAGAGCTACACTAAGAATCTTTTAATATATTGGGTTTCTTTTATAGATGTAATTTATGAAAAGTTATGTTTTAGTTGGGTATTGCCTAGTACGGCTGCAGCGTTAAATAGTTTCAATACCTGATGGGATATATCCGTATTGTTGTTTATTTTACGATCCCCATGTCTAGCAATAACTGCATTTCGACAATTACGATAATTGTTGATTAGAACTGCATCATTTTGGACAGTGTCTGAGGTGCCTAGTGTCCACCAGTAGAATATCATCCTGGGGGCCCACCTGTGGAGTTGATTATGGGGCCCACCAGTGGAATATCATTCTGGGGGGCCCATTCAACATCTACTATACATACATCTTATACGCTGCCTCTTGTTTTACCTATCTGTTTATGCCTCTTCCAAGGATGTATACACAGTTTAAAAGAAACTACATGTCTGGCATGACCAGAGGCCCACTGGGCGTTTCCCCTGGTCCCCTGTGGGTCAGTCCAAGCCTGGGCTTGGATGACTCATAGCTCCTGTGCTTGGAAGACTCATAGCCCATTCCTATGTACTAAACCAGTGTTTCTCAACTCCAGTCCTCAAGACCCACCAACAGGTCATGTTTTCTGGCTTTCCTTAGCATTGCACAGGTGATATAATTACTGTCAGTGCATTCTGTGGGAGATCCTGAAAACATGACCTGTTGGTGGGTCCTGAGGACTGAAGTTGAGAAACACTGTACTAAACAGTTTCACCTCTGTTATGTTGGTGGTTTTTTTGAACTGCTTACTTCAGGTACTTTCACAATATCTCTGTTGAATTAAGGTCAGGAATTTGACTCGGCCATTCCAAATCTTTACCTTCATTCTTCTTCCTCCATGTTTTGGTAGAAGGTCTTTTGTGCTCATGGTCATTATTTTGTTAGGACCCATGTTCTCTTGAGATTCAGATCACAGACAAATGTCCTAAAATTCTCCTTTAGGCTAGGGCCTAAAGTCGGCTTTTTTTTCCAATGCCGAACCGCGGTTTTTGTCACTTATTTGCGCAAAAAACGCAGTCGGTTTTAGTTTTTTCCAAAACAGTGGTGAAAACAGCGTCAAAATCAGTTGTGTGAACATACCCAAGGGCCCATGTTCCACGGTTTTAAAATGGACATTCAGCCCGGGAATCACGTGCCGGAGTGAGGCAAATTAGGGGTGAAAACGTCCCAGTATTATGGAATCCACAGTTCTATAGAGAACTATGGATTACTTTCCCTTACCTGTCGGCGAACCCGCCCGGGGGGGAAAATTGAAATGTGAATTCCCAGGGCGTATATGCCCCGTTTGGAAAATGAAGTCTATGGGCCAGCGAGGTGCCGGCCCCCCGCTCACTCCCCTGCTTCCACCCCGCACTCAGCCACACGGCGTAATTGCGGGGCGTAATTACGCCCTGCAAATACACCGTGTGAACCTAGCCTTAGGGTGCTTTCATACAGTGCGGTCTTGGTGAGTTATTTTCACTTGCAGCACTACACAGCAATTAAACTGCCTTTATTACCAGCAAGCTCCTTTCAGTTACCGTATATACTCGAGTATAAGCCGACCCGAGTATAAGCCGAGGCACCTACTTTTGCCACAAAAACCGGGGAAAGTTATTTAAATCGGTATAAGCAAAAGTAGAAAATGCAGCGGGGTACTGGTGAATTTTTTAAAAAAAAAATAGATACCAATAAAATTACATAGGCAGATATAGTCAGTTTAAAAGTCCCCCATAGGAGGTAAGGCAGTTTTAATGTCCCCCCATAGGGAGGGTTAGGCTGGATAAGCAGTTAATGTCCCCCAAGGCAGGTTTTTAGGGAGGGATAGGTCGTTTTAGGCAGGGTTTGGCAGCTATTGTCCCCATAGGCAGGCATAGGCAGGTAATTGCCCCCATAGGAGGTTTTAGGCAGGTATAGGGCCCCCTAGGAGGGTTTTAAGGGAGGTATAGGGCGTTATGGCAGGGATAGGTCCCCCCGGTAGGGTTTTAGGCAGTTAGGTCATTTTAGGGGAGATATAGATTTAATTAGGGAGGTTAGGTCGATATAGGGGTATAGGTCGTTTAAGGGGAGGGAGAGGTCCCCCAGTAGGTTTTAGGAGGGATAGGTCGTTATAGGGAGTATAGGTCGATATAGCCCCGGAAGGTTGTTTTACAGGGATAGGTCCCCCCCGGCAGGTATAGGCGGTATAGGCAGGTAAGTTCCCCTAGCAGGCTATAGGCAGGTTTTTGCAGGGTATAGGCAGGGATAGGTCCCCTAGGGAGGCTATAGGCGTTATTTCAGGGTATAGGCAGGTTTAGGTCCCCCAGGCAGGCTCTAGGCAGGTATAGGCAGGGTAAAGGGGAGGTAAGGGCCCCCCAGGCAGGTATAGGGATATAGCAGGGTTAGGCGGTTAGGTCCCCAGGAGCTATAGGCAGGTATATGCAGGGTATAGGCAGGTATAGGTCCCCCCAGGCAGGGATAGGCAGGTATAGGGCCCCTAGGCAGGGAAAAGGAGGTAATGCAGGGTATAGGCAGGATAGGCCCCAAACCCCCCCCCCCAAACCCCAGGAGGCTATGGCAGGTATATGCAGGGTTTTAAAAAAAAAACCCCCTTTTCCCAAACCCCCCCTGCCCGCCTCCCGCGGCGTCTCCCTCTTCTCGGCACAGGCGGGTGAGTCCCTCAAAGGGGCACGGGAGCGTGATACACACGTCCTGTGCCGGAAACTCCCGCAGCTGCGGTCTCGGCCGCCTGGGGCCGCTCTTCGGGTCCCATGGTATCCTTCACTTTTTTTGCTCCGAGGAGTCGCATAAGGGAAGAGATAGCTGACAGGCCTGGGCCACCGCAAGCCTGGACGCTGTCGGGTGTACCGGCCCCCGTTTATGCCTCCCAAGGTCCCTTTTGGCGCATGGGCCATCGCAGCGCCACGGCCGCATGACCGAGTATAAATGAGGGGGGTTTTTTAGCACATTTTTTTGTGCTGAAAAACTTGGCTTTTACTCGGTAATACGGTATCAAAAAGTTTTGGGAAAGGTGTTTTCAAAGGGGAGTGATCAATTATTGTGTTTGAAGTCTTGCAGATTTTAAACACAGTAACTGATCACTTGTTACACCTTTTCAAACAGTTTAGATAACTGAAAGGGTGCTTTCACACAGCGCAGTTTTGGTGCAGTTTTAAAGGGGTTGTATCATTTCATTAAATGGTCTTCAGAATAAAGGGACAGTGAAAACAAGCAACTTTACAATTGGATGTCATTTGCAAAGCTTTCTTGTTTTCACTGTCTCCCTTAACTTCGTTTTGTGTAAACACTGTTTCCTAGTGCCGGTCGGATCCCACCTCCTTTCATTTCATTGGCTGACGGCTCTACTAATTTACATTCTGTCTGGCCCTGGTCGTATTCACGGGAGCGTGCATTCCTGCCTCTCTCACTCCGAATAAGGGTCCGGCAACAATTTCACTTTGCACAGCCAGCAGAAGCACAGTGACAATGCAGCTGCTTCTACAATCAGAAAACAGCAGAATTGTTACTCGGTGCCTAATGCTCCTGCGGGTAAACATTCTGTGCTGCTCTGGATGAGTTAATAGAAGACTGGATTCAACTGTAAAAAACCTCCAGCTGTGAGAGGAGAAGAGATTAGTGCTCTGAGTTCATAGAAGACTAGACTAGGCCTGTGGTATGTAAACAGCTCTTACAAAATAAGACTGCATAGGGAGAGGAAGGACACAGTGACATGTGAACTCAGACAGAGGGGGGGGGGGGTGAGAACACACTGACTCAGAAGCGAGCATGAACAGTGAAGCGGGAGATTATTTCATCTCCCTTCAGTTAAGAAACACCCAGCTGGGGGGGGGGAAGAAACGCCCCTGGATTTCAGGAACTGAGAAAATCAAGCTACAAGAAAACAGCCGAACTGATGAAGCGATACATCCCCTTTAACCGCGCTCCAATTAAACTGCCTTGATTACCAGCAAGCTTCTTTCAGTTGTCTAAATTGTTCAGAAAGGTGTTTCAAGTAAGTAAACACACTAATTGATTACTCACTTTCCAAAGAGTTTAGATAAGTGAATGAAGCTTGCTAGTAATAAAGGCAGATAATTGGAGCGCAATTAAAACTGCACCAAAACTGCGCTGTGTGAAAGCACCCAAAGGGTGTTAGTAATAAAGACAGTTTAATTGCTGTGTAGTACTGCAGGTGAAAAAATCCAGCAAAGCTGCACCGTGTGAATGCATCCTAACAGATATGTTATCATTTTCCTCAATAAATAAATAACCAGGTCTAATATTTTTGACTCTTTTGGTTGACTCGGTTCTCTTTATCTACTTTCATTACTTGTGTGAAAATCTGATGCCGTTTTAGTTCAAAGTTATGCAGAAATATAAAAACCTCTGAAGAGTTCACAAACTTTCAGGCACCACTGTATGAAAACTGTTCATCATGTCCGAAGTATGTCTGTAATCAGCTAATTTGGAACTATATCAGTTAATTATTATTTAACGGGACACTATCATCCAAATTGTTTTGTTCCCATATTGCTAAGCAATATGTGACTATTATATGCATTTTCTTTTTAATTGGGTGGTTTGTTTTTTCAATAATTTTTTAAAAAATCCATATGTAAACCACTTTCTTTTTTTCTACTTTGAATACATGAAAATTTGAGGTTCATCAAAACTGTAATAAGCCCACCTGTACTGAGGTCACCTTGTCAATTGGCAGTGGGCTTATTACAGTTTTGATAAAAAATGTGAACTAAGAACTTCAAATTTTTCTTCTAAGTAGCAGAAATGCTTTTCCAATAGTTCCTATGTGCCTTTTGATTGCTTTTTAGTGCTAGTAGTGTGCTGCTGATATTGAATTGTGCTTGTATTTTGCTGCCACACCAGTGTGCACCTATGTTCATTTTTTTTCAAAAATCTTTTTGGATGTGCAGACCAAATATTGTTTTTTAGATCATGAATATGAAGACTGCACCACATCAAAAAACTAAGTGCTGCAGATTCCTGTTGGAAACCATTTTGCTTATTGTAATAACATACCGTGCTATTCCATACATCAAGCCTTCATGTGCACTTCCCAAAAAGGACACTCTTTAGGTCTCTGCTGGATAATTGGGGTCTATGAATAACATTACTGTATACCCTGGTACAGGGCCGTCTTAACAGCATTATGGGCCCCTGGGCAGAGCTGTGCACTGGGCCCCCCAACCAATGTACCACTCCTAGGTATAAATATATACTTCATCGATAACAAACATATTACCTGCAGCACCGCCATATAAAGACCACATAGTGGTCAGACACCAGCTCAAGTCACCACCACATGATAGTGAGTACAGCACTGATCCAACAAAGACACAAAAATAAACCCCCGACATGCAGGGACTCACCGGGGACATCCATCTCTGATCAGTCGTTCTCTGAATCGTTCTTCCTTTTGCCCTCCTTCCATCCAACCGCCATGATACTTCTCTTGGCCGCACTCAAACACTGCAGAATGTAACAAAAAATCTTAGACTTCTCACTTTATCAGCACTTTGCTTCCGATTCCTACCTCTGTTATGGGCAGCCCCCATTCAGTAAATAGGTAGTAATGTTGCCCACCATTAAGTAGGTATCTAGACCCGAGTAGGG
The DNA here is from genome assembly GCA_025379985.1 of Phyllomedusa bahiana. Lineage (NCBI taxonomy): Eukaryota > Metazoa > Chordata > Amphibia > Anura > Hylidae > Phyllomedusa > Phyllomedusa bahiana. Next base: position 50,380 of record JAODAL010006065.1, read on the forward strand.
AGGTAAAGCTCTTTGTAATAGATATGCTGCCCTCTGTAGGTAGGTTTATACCCAAGTAAGAAGATATACAGCCCCCTGTAGGTGATGTAGCCTCCTGTAGTAATGCCCCTTTATATAGCCCCCTGTAGTATATGCCCCCTTTTTACAGCCCCCTGTAGTATATGCCCCCTTTATACAGCCCCCTGAAGTATATGCCCTTTATATAGCCCCCTGAAGTATTATGCCCCCTTTATACACCCCCCCGTAAATATAAGCCCCCTTTATATAGCCTCCTGTATATATGTCCCCTTTACATAGCCCCTGTAGTATATGCCCCCCCTTTTATAACCTCCTGTAGATATGTCCCTTTTAATAAGCCTCCTATTTGTTTTAAAAGCCCCCGTTATACAGCCTCCTGTAGTATATGGGTTTCCCCTTTTTATAGCCTCCTGTATTTATTTATCCCCCTTTATATAGCCTCCCATTGTATATAGATCCCCTTTATATAGCCCCCCTGTTGTGTATTTATAATCTTCTTTATATAGCCCCTCTGTTATATACCTCCCCCTTTATATATCCCCTGTTCTACATAGCCCCACCCTCCGTGTACATAGCTCTTCCTGTTGTCCATAGCTCCCCCTTGTATATAGCTTCCCCTCCACTGTACATAGCTCTTCCTGTTGTACATAGCTCCCCCCTTGTATATAGCTCCCCCTTGTATAGTTTCCCCCCTTGTATATAGCTCTCCTCTGTATATAGCTCCCCCCCTTGAATATAGCTCCCCCCCTTGAAAATAGCTCCCCCCCTTGAATATAGCTCCTGCCCTGTATATAGCTCCCCCCTTGTATAGTGTCCGCCCTTGTATATAGCTCCCCATTGTATAGTTTCCCCCTGTATATAGCTCTCCCCTGTATGGTTCCCCCCTTTGTATATAGCTCCCCCTTGTATATTTTCCCCTTGTATATAGCTCCCCCTGTATATAGCTCTCCCCTGTATATAGCTCTCCCCTGTATAGTTCCCCCCTTGTATATAGCTCCCCCCTTGTATAGTCTCCCCCCTGTATATAGCTCCCCCTGTATATCCCCCCTTGTATATAGCTCCCCCTCTTATAGTTCCCCCCCTTGTATATAGCTCCCCTTGTATATAGCTCCCCCTCTTATAGTTCTCCCCTTGTATATAGCTCCCCCTTGTATATAGCTCCCCCTTGTATATAGCTCCCCCCTTGTATAGTCCCCCCTTGTATATAGCTCACACTCTTATAGTTCCCCCCCTTGTATATAGCTCCCCCTTGTATAGTCCCCCCCTTGTGTATAACTCCCCCTCTTATAGTTCCCCCCCTTGTATAGTCCCCCCTTGTATATAGCTCCCCCTCTTAAAGTTCACCCCCTTGTATAGTCTCCCCTTGTATATAGTTCCCGCCTGTAAACTAAAAAAAAAAAAATAATATTGAAAAACTCCACTTACCATGTTCGCGCTCCCCGCTGTGATCTGCGCTCCGGGAGCTCGTTTCCGGCGTGAGCGGCGTGAGGTAATCGCCACCTACGCCAAGACGTTGCTCCTGGGATTTCCTAGGCCGGAAGCCTACACACTACCGGCGTAGGAAATACAGCGACGCAGGAGGCGATGACATCGCTGTTCAGACGAGTGATCACCGATGCGCTTTTCGCAATCCGCTTTTCGGATCCGTTTTAAGACTGGACATGTCAATTCTTCTTGCGTTTTACGCAAGAGAAATACCCTTTTAGGAAATAATGGAGTTGCGCTTTTGGCATCCCGAAAGCGGATCCCAAAAACGCAGCATACATTTGGGTGCGTTTTGGAAACCGCTTTTTGATGCCCAAAAAAAATCCGAAAAAAACATTGGATTTCAATTAAATATAAAATTTTTATATTATGTTTGGGTTTTAATTTTGTATTTTTTTAATGGGAGGGGCTTTTTTCGATGCAATGTGCTATTGGAAAATCCCTTCATTCTAATGGGTAAAGGAGGGGGGGGAAAATGCAGCCCCCACACCCCCCAGCTTTCCACGGGATGCCAAAATCGTTGGGTCTGATTTGAAAATTTTGGGTTGATTTTTTTTAAAAAAAATAGGGGGGCGGGGGGCGGTTTATTCATAGGTGCATGACAGTTGATTGACTTTAGGAAAAAAAAAGGGTTTTTTCTTGGTCATGAAAAGTTTATTAAATTTTTAAATTGCATTTTTGATGGGGTTTGATTTAAAAAAACTTTGAAAAAGGGGATCCGTTAAACGAGGAAAAAAAGCACCCAATAACATCCAAAAAGGTAGCTGTTGGTTTGCGGGATCAGTTTTTGGTGCATTTTGCATCCAGTTTTAAAGGGTTCAAAAGGCCCATAAAAGCACCAAAACGGATCCAAAACGGTTTAAAACAAGCCCTTAAAGGGTATAAAAACCCCCATTATCTTCTGGGATCCTTTTTGGGTTTTTAAAAGAATAGTCTAGTGAGTATTAACGTATATCTGGGGGGGAAAACCCCTGGTGGTTAGATAAAATCCGCTTGTGGGATTTTATTTCTTCAATCCTGCAGCACTGTGATGATGGGTGGACTAGCAGAAGCAACCCTTTGACTCCCTCTCAGAGTTTCCATTTTAAACTGAAGCTTTATCCATAGAGGACATGGGTCAGAACATATTGATCTGATTCCTTTCTTAACATAGTTACATAAAAGCTTGCGAAACCGGAGGTGTACCGGGGCGTTTATGTATCAATTTTACATTTTCTAAATGGGTTCAGGGGGGTAAGTTGCACCGTAACGCTTATTGCCCTGGTCCAGACTATTCTTACTCTACCCTTTGTAGCAATAAAAAAATTTTAAGAATTATCCTCATACCTTAGATGTAAATACCAATATATAGCAAGGAATGTAGTTTGCAGTTATACAACATCCTATATGTGTAGTGTTATGAAACCCATGAGACTGCTGCTTGAAAACAGGTAGTAATAATGCAATAATCTAATCACCTCATCTGTATTATTCTCTATTTAGCAAGTTTAGGTTCTTATTTTTTGGTTAGGAATACATAAAAGGACATGGTGCATCATTAATCAACATAAAGTGCATTCTCCTATGCTAAGCGAGCAACAACATTAAGCGCTACAACTGGCAATTAGTGAGGGAGATTTTCCATATAATCCAGGAGACGCTCATAGCACTGCTTTCATGAAGATGCATTCACTAAACAGAGGACTCTGCAGGGATTTACATTTTTTTAGCATTTGCATTTTGGCCATTGAAGACAGACTGGAGGTTGTGTGGATTTCCAGAAACTCTTTCAGTTGTATGTAAGTATGCATATATTAAAGGAGGCTTTGCCCTGACAGGATGTATAACACATATATACATATAAGCTCCTCATCTGTTTCCATATCACTAGTAGTTACTAGAGCGCAATCAATATGGGGGCCCCAGAAAAATGTAATATGTGGAAAAAATTACTATTAGTCGGTTGAAAGAAGCCCGTGCCCCTTCAAGTTCAACCAAGGGTGGGGAAAAGGGGGGTGAGGGAGAGAGAAAAGGGATTTTAAAACCCCAGCCCAACCACTGGATATTGCCCTGGAACCCACAAGAAAGAACCAATCTGCTCCAGGGGGACCCATTTTAAACCCAGAGCCTCACCGCCGGACCCAAATTTTCCCTGCAAAAGTAGCTTAATATTTTTTTGTTTCAGGTAGGTATTAAGCCTTTTTGAAATTTCCCTACAGTTCCTGCTGTGAAGCTCCTCAGGCGGCTATTCCCAGATTCACAGTTTTACAGTGAAGAAGTCTTCTCCTTGGAGTTTGAACCCTTTTTTCTCTAGTCGGGGGAAAGTCCCCTTGTTTTTGGGGGGGCTTCCTTTGAAAAAATTTTTTCCCCTTCTTTTTGTAGGGACCTCTTATATTTTTATAAATTATCTGTCCCCCAAGCCGTCTTTTCTCAAGTAAATAAGTTCAATTCTACAACCTCTCCTATAAAAAAGGGATTCCATTCCCCTTATTGGGTTTGGTTGCCGTCTTTGTACTCTCTCTAGCTCCTTTAAATCTTTTATAAAGGGGGGCCCAGAATGAACGCTTTCAAAGTGAGGACGCCCCAATTTTTTTGTACAGCGGTAGAATTACATCCTTGTCCCGCGAGTCCATGCCTCAAGAAATGTTATTAGTGGTACAATAACTTTAAAATAGGGTCCATTGGTGCGGTATCTGCCTGTGGATAAAGCTACATATGCAAGTGGCTGCCAATGGCCACAAATAATTGCCAGGGGAAAGGGGTAGCTCAACGCTTTTTATGCTGAAATATTTGGGGGCATTTCAGGGTTAGCGCTTTAATGGGCAAAATGCGCCCCAAAATTCGGTCATTCTAGCTCTCATAGAAAGATTGAATTTACGCATCGTCCCCCGGGGGTTAATACGATCATATCATACGCCCAGGGAGAGAAGTGACATGTCAATTGTTAGCAGCGATTACGCGATGCTGACATTGCGTGTCAATGGGGCCGGACTCCCGCGCTTTGGGAGTACGTATGCACGGTGTTTCCCAAAACCCCCCGGCGTTTTCCCAAAATTTTGCCATGAAAACATACCCAAACATTGATATCACCGGCAAACTCACCTGGACATTGGTGGCAACAGGCAGACTTGGGTTTGTCTGCATGCAGCTACCAGACCTTTAAAACCCTACCAAAAAGCAAAACCCCATTGTATTCGCTAGTTTTTTAAAATTTACAATTTTCACAAAAAGAAAAGGGTTTTGGGTTTGGGTTGAAATTTTGGTTAAAACTTACATTTCTTGAAGTTTTTTTTTAAATAAAAACTAAATGAGATTCTTTACTTTAAAATGCATATGTACTTCTGTTCAATGTTTCAGTAACTTTTTGCACAACTTACTATCTCTAACAAGGAGCTTTGGCAAAATTCACAAACGGGTTTGACCCCCTGAACACCCAATAAATTTAGGGGAAATTTTAAATTGGGGTTTTAAAACAGTCGTCCCTCCAAGCTGTTCCCCTTTTTTTACTCTAACCCAAAGTAAAATTTACAATTGATAAAAGTACCCCCCATTGAAAGGGCTTAAGCAGGATTTTTCTCAGGTGGAAGTGGAAATGAGTTTTAGGGGGTCCCAGAGTGTTATTAGCGGTTGCAACAGAGATACAGGGAGACGGAAGAGTAAAAAGGGGAAAAGACTGGTCGTCCTTTGGCTCCATCACACACTGATGACCACTTCATTGTAACCATTGCCCTGCGGAATCGGATGATGAATGCCACAAAACTCCAGGCATGTTCAAGGGAGGTGAGAGGCAACCAAGTGTCGTGTCAGACCACTGGCAAGGGTACATGACCTGGCTGATGCATAGAGCTCTCCTTGATGTCTCCAGCATTGTTGGCGGCCATCAATTGTGCTCAAATGAATGTTTTTATCACTGAAAACCCCTGAGGAAACATGGTCCCTCATCCAGCATAGATGCCCCTGGCCCATGCAAGTAAGATGCCTGTGCCTGGTGGTTTTGTCGTTCCCCTTGAGCAGGGGCCTCAACTTGGCCCGCGAGGACTTTTATCCGGGCCCGCCCCTCCTCCCCCGCCAAAAGTTGGGTGATGTGCATAAGGCATAGGCGGTGGTGGCAGCAGCACACCCTTACCAAAACCTGCTAAATCACTAGCTAAGTGGCCCCTGTAAGTAAGTGAGGAGGGGACATCATCACCCATTCCAGGGGGTGCGTGGGCGGTGACGTGAGGCCCCCCGGAGCAGCGCAAAGTTAGGTGCCGTTTATGTGGAAAGGTGTGGGGGGGGCACCCGCAGAGGCGGGAGGGCCTGAGGGGGGACATTACAATTTGGGGGGGTACCCGTGGTGAGTGGGTTTAGTGTCCGTCCTGTCACCACTCACAGGCTCCTCCATAGATTTTAAGTGTCCGCACCTCCCTTCCTCTGCGGAAACCCGCACCACCCCCCACACAGCGTTTTCCCGCCCCAAGGAGGCAGGCAAAACCCCCTTCTCCCAAAGTCAAAAGGGGCCCCCCCCCAAAGGGGAGGGGGCCCCCCCCCCCCTAAAGGAGGCCCGGGCAGGAGCCCCCACCCACCTGGCCATCAGGGCAAAAAGCCCCCTTATGGCCAGGGCAGGAACCCCCACCCCCCTGCGCTAGGGCAAAAACCCCCTTTTGGGCAGGGAGGAGCCCCCCCGGGAGGGGGGGCCCCCCCTTTTGAGGAGGGGGGAGCCCACCCCCCCTACTGTGCAGGGCAGGAGCCCCCTTTTGAGGAGGGCAGGGGGGCCCCCCCCTCCCATGTGTCAGGGCGGAGCCCCCTTTTAGGTAGGGCAGGGGGCCCCCCCCCCGGGTATGTGGCGGGCAGGAGCCCCCTTTGAGGCGGGCGGGGCCCCCCAGCTGGTCAGGGCAGGACCCCCTTGTGAGGTGGGCAGAAGCCCCCCTCCCTGAGTGTCAGGGCGGAGCCCCCCGGAGTCCTGAGTCCGGAAGCCATGGAAGGGCCTACTTGGGGCGGACAGAGGTAACCACTTTTTTAGAAGGGGTAAATTATAGGATTGTAATGTGCTTTCCCATCCCCGTTCCTTGCTTAGTTTTCAGGTGTCTGGGAAAGCTGGGTGAAACGTTAGTTGAGCTCCCCCTGTCGGACAATTTTTTTTTTAGATTCCCCGTTTTTTTCCCCCACAAGTTTGTCTCGTTTTGCAGGTGATTATTCCTGGCCCCCCTCCTGATTATTGCTAAGAGACTTGTCATCTGGGGGAGTGGAATCTAAACAAATGTGGTAGCAATGGGAATTCTACAAATTTGTATGGTGACTGACAGCAAGGGAAAAAACAGATACAAAACCCCCCTTGGGAAAAGGAAAAAGTAAAAAAAAAATTGAAACACGAAAAATAAAATAAAAAACACGTACATGCCCTTTTCCCCTTTTCAAATGGCCCCATTGCCCAAAAAAGATTTAAAAAAAAATTTTTTGCATGTTTGGTATCGCCGCGTGTTTTAAAAAATCGTTTTAAAAATCTGTCATGTTATTTCCCGCACGTGAAAGGGAAAAAAAAGTCACAGAATTGTATTTTTGTTTTTCCCCCAGCAGGGTAAAATGGTTTTAAAAAGGGGTCAAAAAGCCTATTAAATTTCCAAGTGACACCAATAAAACGTTTTGGTTCATCGGTAAAAAAAAAAAAGTCCTTACAAGCTCTGTTAAGAAAAAAAAAAATTTTATGGTAAGAAGACCCAAAGCTAAAAATTTTTTTTACACAAAAAATTAAATTTTAAATTAAAATGCTCAAAAGAAAAATTATAATTGGGTATGCCGTAAACGCTCGACCCACAAAGTAAAATTTTTTTTAAAACTAATTGGCCCCCCCAAGGTTGAGGGACCCTTTAAATGGGCCCCCCCTCTAAAAAGTTTGAGGCCCTGCCCTTGAGGGTCTCTAACTGTAGACCCGTTAAGTAAATGGTTAGAATTTGTCTGAGTGACACTTATTGCCTTCCCTCCCCCTTAAACTGCCGGATTTGTGCGGGATTCATTTATCCGGTTCCGAGGACATTGGGTTTTAATGAAGCGGTTTTCAGGCTGATGGGGCCAAAGGCGTTTACTTTTTGCCTTTCTGTGCCTCCATTTCTGTATCTTTGTTGCAAACCCGTGAAAGGCCGGTGTTACAGGCTTTTCCCGACGGATTTGTGAGCGTATGAGCGCACAAATCCCCGGGAAAAGGGGGGGGCGGGGGGGGGCCCGACGCGGCGGGGGGGCGCTCCGGCCCCCTAGACAAGCATTTTTTTACGGGCGCGTCCGGCCCGTAAATAATGTGCATGGGATTTTTCCCCCCCCCGGGGGATTTGCCGAGGGGGGGAGCGCGGAATCCACTTTCTCTATGAGGCATGGATTACCGTAATTAATCCGAGGGTTGGGCCCCTATTGAAGCGCAAATCGGGCGGGAATAGGCGCCAATCCGTCGGGAAATAAGCCGTGTGAAAGGGGGCCAAAAACTCTGGGAAAACCCTAAGCTCGTGGCCCTTCTGCGACTTTCTTGACTTCTGTTATTTTTTCCCAAATTGCAAAAGTAAAAAAATTTTAATGGCCATAAAAAAGGACACAGTGAACCCTTACGCAAGCCTGTACCCGAGGGGGTGTGATTTTTTTTTTTGATATTTTTTTTTTTATGGTAAATGGAAGAAGCAAATAAGGTTCTAGGGTAAAAATAATTGTCCAGGATGATTGTAAATTTTGACGATATTGGTGGGCACAGCATAAAAGAGTCTTTTCCCCCTCCCAGGGGCTCTCCCTTCCTTTACATCTTTAATACAATAAGCATTAAAAGTGAAGCAGGATCACTGGCGATTTAAATTTTTTTAAAACCATTTGGCTTTGTGGTTTTTTGCTGGTTTCTTCGTCTTGTGTCACAAGGAGATCACATCATCTCTTCTTATCCTCCCCTGAGCAGGATTCCCATAATATGGCCAAGCTTCTTGTGTCACACAGTAATAAGTGTCCAGTCAAGTCAATTAATTTCATTATCCTGATGTCTATGGGCATTCACACAATCCTTTTTTCTGGCAGGGCTATAGATGAGAGCTGGAGTTGAAAGCGAGCATTCCCCTGGGATGTCTGTGAGTGAAGTCAGGAACATCATGCTTGTACACAGGCGCTTGCATTAACATATTTGGCGGGATGAAATCCAGTGTCTTTCCTGGGTATCCAAGGGCTGCATCTGGCCGGGAACATTGCGCTTATTAACCCTTTTAATGTCAGGGGACCCCAGAGCTGACAACCCCCCGTGTCTGACGGTGGGGCCTCCACCGGAGCCTTTTTTTCGCCTGGTTACTGTTTTACATGTATATTTTAACCCCTCCACCCTGTGAGAATCCTATTTGCACAGGAGATCTGTTACTACAAGCCTGAGAATTAAGCTCTGGGGATGTCACATATGGATGAGGTTGACAGTGAGAGGCCCCATAGGGAACATTATCATAGTGATCAGCACTATACTAAACGCACGGCAGCTATAATCTCAACTGCGTTTGACCCTGCACTCAGGGGACCCCTGTAATGAATGGGTTTCATGCATTAATTCATGGCAGTACATGGCACGCAACTATCACAGTCTTCCTGTGGGTCATGTCCTTGGGGATATCTTTTAATGAACCGTATGATGTATCTGCTCCCGGTGGCAATGAATAAGAAGAAGTGAATATATTGACGGGATCATGAGAGTCAGCTACGTCCTCACATTTTGCTGCACGGTTTACGTCTCTGCTAGATGGATAATAATAATAATCTTTATTTTTATAGCGCCAACATATTCCGCAGCACTTTACAATTTGGAGGGTATAAGTACAGACAAACCAGACATTACACAATGAAAAGCTACTTAGAGATGACACACGAGGTGTGAGGGCCCTGCTCGCAAGAGCTCACAATCCATTAGGATTTGTCATATGACAAATTAACTTCCGCTTACTTCTTGTGTGTATTAGTTTTTGATTTTGCCATATACTTTATCTAATGCTTCTTTTTATCTTTTTCTGGCAAAAAAGTGGTAAGGTTTCTCCTTAGGGAGAGGCATCTTGCTGGTGTGTGACCTTGGATGCTCCACTGAAATGTAAATATTCTAAAAGGCTCATGGTAAAAGAGCTAGGACTCTCTAGCGCCCTCTATTGATGTAGCATTCCTCAGGTCACCTCTGATTTACTGAGCCTTGCAATGTTAGTCGGATGTGTCTTGAGGAACGCTACATCCAATGAAGGACATTTTTTTTCTATAAGCCTTTCAGAATGTGGCAAGGCTTATTGACATCCAATATGGCCAGCATTATCGCTCCGCTTGGGGTTGTCATCCAGTTTTCACATTATGCTGAATGGCCTTCTTAGCAAAACAAAGGTAGATCAGGGGCTTATATTATTCATATAAAGGCCCAATGGTAGTTTTATAGGTTCCTCAGTATGTAGGTATATAGGCCTGTTGAATAGGTAGGTATATAGAGCCCCACCAGAAGTTAACTGTGTATTTAGAGCCAACCAGTAGGTAGGTTTATAGACCCTCCCAGTAGTTAGGTATATAGAGCTCCCTCAGTATGTAGGTATATAGAGCCCCCCTTGTAGGAAGGAAAGTATATACAAACCCCAATAGACAGCTATGTACATAGCGCCCCTCAGTAGATAGGCATATAGGTTCTTTCACGAGGGAGGTATATATGACCCCTCCAGTAGGTAGCTAGGTATATTTGGCCCCATTAGGTAAGTAAATAGGGCCCTAGTAGGAAGGTAGGTATATATTCCACTTTAGTAGGTAGGTATATAGGGCTCCCCAGTAGGCAGGTAAGTATATAAGGCCCCCAATAGGTAGGTTAATACCGCCCCTAGTAGGTAGGTAGCTATATAGAGCCCCCCCAGTAGATAGGTAGCTATATAGGCACCCCATTATAAATAAAAAAATAATACCTCTCCTCGCTTCTCCTATGAACACCTTGCTCTTCTGTTTAGCGTCCGGCGACGTGATGTCATCATGATGATGTCACTTCATCATCATGTCATACAATTGAGATAACCTTTATGGTAGAAAGAACAGGCTGGTTCACAGTTTGGCCAGGCCCTGTACAGCAGCACTGTACTGCCCTAACAGCAGCCCTGATCATATCTATCTATAATTTTTCAGATATCTATTTATCTATCTATCTCATACCTATCCATCCATACAATATCTATCTATCTATATATCTAGCTATCTATCTATCTATCTATCTATCTATCTCATTACCTATCCATCCATCCATCCATCCAATATCTATCTATCTCTACAATATATCACATATCTATCAATCTATGTCATATCTCCCTGTCTCATATCTATGGATCTTTATGCCACCTAATGACCACTAGGAGTGCTGCACTTCAGCATCTTTACTTCTTGTTGGGCAGATGCCACAGTCATTTCCTAAGTGGTTGATGTAAATGATTAGTTCTTCTCAGGATTCATTCAGTGTAGAGGCGTTCATACCTGGATAGAGAATAGAGCAGCCATTCAGCTTCACTGCTCCTTCCCCTGTGCAGGTGTGCAGCGTATGTGACTGGTCTGAACGCATTCCAGCAATAGCAATATAGGCAACAGACCAAAGTTTCTAATCTACTTTGTATTCCAGTCCCTCCCTATTCTCTGTACCTGTATGCTGTTAATCCAGGGGCTGACAACCCAATCAGACCTAATACCTCCCAAAGATGAGAATTTGCTGTGATTGTATCCTGTCAATTCCCTGTGATCTAAATACATTGTCCTGATAGTTTGCTATAATGTTTTTGTGCAGGTAAAATGCACCAGGTAGAGGATTATCTGAACAGGATGCATTTTGTCAAACTCTTAGGCGCTGTGTGCATCTGCATTAGAGGTAAAGTGACAGACACCGTGCTGGAAACCCAAGGGACACTATTCTAGTCAATAAGGATTGTCAGGTGCTGTTGGTGTCCATGGCAAAACTCGTCTGGTTGCGATGGAGGCTTCAAACACTGATCTGAACTTGGCCTTAGTTTATTTCTTTGTTACTTTAGTTTTTTTAAGAAAGCTGGGTAACAAACAATATAGCAGCCAGGACAATGTTAGCTATATAGCTTTCTAGAGTCCTTAGTGGTAAACCTGCCTTTTATGAAGGACAACGGCCAGGGCGAGCCTTGCATGGTGTCTTTTGCAGAACCCAGTGTTGGCAGCCGCCATAATAGTGCACCATCATACAGTATTAGAACGGCCATAATACATAGTGCCTAATTCTCAGCACCACACAGTATTAAACGTAGATAAGAATGTCATACATGGCCAAGTAACACTCCCATACAGTTGCCCAAACAACATGAAGTGCTGCTACCAGCATACACTGCAAAAATAATACACTGTACAAGAAAGTGCCTAAGTGGCAGGGTCATACAATGATCAAATACTACCATGTTATGTTAAAATAATATCATACAGTGACCAAGTAGCTATATATATAAGGGGGTTGTACAACCACTTAAAGTACTCAGGATGGTGTAAAATAGTACTTCTCCCCTGCCACCCCAATTCTTACTCTTCTCAGTTTATGTCAGTCTCTATATTTTCTGGTTCCTTTTCATACAGATATGTGACTGCTGCAGTCCGTCACTGTAAAGTAGGGTTCACGTGGCAATTTTTGTTGCATATTTTCGGTATGCTTTTTTTTAAGGGTAATTTTAAGCTTATATGTATGTCACTTTTTGTTGTATACCCGTATTTTTCGGACTATAAGACACACTTTTTCCCCCCCAAATTTGGGGAGACAACATGGGTGCATCAATTCTGTCTCTGAGCTCCTTGGGCTGTTCCTTAGACCTCATTATTCTCATGTGCTCTGACATGCACTGTGAGCTGTGAGGTCTTATATAGACAGGTGTGTGCCTCTCCTAATCAAGTCCAATCAGTTTAATTAAACACAGCTGGACTCCAATGAAGGAGTAGAACTATCTCAAGGAGGATCAGAAGGAAATGGACAGCATGTGAGTTAAATATGTGAGTGTCACAGCAAAGGGTCTGAATACTTATGACCATGTGATAGTTCAGTTTTCCTTGTTTAATAAATTTGCAAAAATATCTACATTTCTGTTTTTTTTTTCTTCCAAGATGGGGGGGGGGGGGGGGTACAGAGTGTCCATTAATGAGCAAAAAAAATAACTTTTTGGATATTCCCAAATGGCTGCAATGAAAGAAAGAGTGAAAAATTCAAAGGGGTCTGAATACTTTCCATACCCAGTGTACATATCTCCCATAGTATCAATGAAGTAAATACATTGTAAACCGTAGTGAGCCTAATAATAATAACAATAAAAAAAGGAAATGGACAGCCCCTGCAAGTGGCCAGATCACTTCTGTAAATTTTGTAGTATTTATAAGCTTATTAGGGTCCGTCGACACGGCATATTTTTTCATTGGATTTTTAGATGGTTTGTGGATTTGGAAACTGTCTAGAAACCGACCATCCCCATAAACTTTAAAAGAAAATCCGCCCAGTATTCTACACTGAGCAGATTTTCAGCCGGATGCTTTTTTACACATCGCTGGTGTTCCGAAATTGCACAATATTCTGCCCGATTTTTTGGGGGAAGGTGTGCTAGTCAATGGCTAAGGGGGACGGATGAATCCGCAAACCACGGACAGAACCATCCCCCAAGACTATTGAAAAGACGATAAAATACCGGTCAGATTCTTAGACAGAATCCAACCAGCATTTTACACTTGTCATGTGGCCGTACCTTTCACAAGGCATAGATAATCTACCTCCTGCCACAGGAATAGTTTGCACAAATCTAAGGCGATATCACTGCACACCTTGACCATTTTGTCACTCAGGGCTATAGGAAAGCTGAGTGCTATATATAACGGAAACATTATTGGCAGCCACATCAATTCTTCAAAAATTCTCAAAAACAAGTTGACAGAAGACGACTGTTGGTGATATTTTTAAGAGGGGGGAGGATGAGATTGTATTTCATAGAATATCTTTAGAGAAATAGTAATAATCATGTTGTGCAATCGTAGGAAAACATACCATATACACTAAGGCCATGTCCCCACAGCACGGGTTTTCGTCCGGTTTTCCAGACGGTTTGCGGTTTTGCAGACCGTCTGAAAAACCGGCCGAAAACTAGCACAATGGGGCTCTATGGAAAACCCATGCAGCAGTCCCCACTGCACGGGTTTTCCACCCAGCGGTTTTTCCGCCCGCGGCCCGCCCGAAAGACATTATGCATGCACATTCTTCCGGACGGTTTTCGGACGGAAATGTGAAGGGGGAGGGCTTTTCTCCACTCATCGTGGAGAAAAGCCGCACCCTCCGCGGCCACGGGAACGACCGCAAAACAGGACAAATACCGGTCGAATAAACCGACCGGTATTTGTCCCTTGCCGTGTAAATGGCCCCTAAGGCTATGCTCACACGGCTTAATTGCGGGACGTATTTCTCCCCGCAATAACGCCATGTGTACGGGGCGGGAGCGGGGGGGCCAGCAGCCCGCCGGCTCCATAGACGTGCATTATTCTCGGCGCGTCTACGTCGTGAATAATTGACATGTCACTTCTCTCCCCGCTCGCAGAAAACGGAGAGGAGACGTAATCCATAGTTCTCTATGAGAACTGTGGATTACCGTAATGACTGGGACGTATCTCGCCCCGTATTTAGCCCAGTACGGCGCGAAATACGGGGCAAGATACGTCCCAAAATAAGACGTGTGGACATAGCCTAAAGCTCAAGTGAATAAAATATTAGGCCTCGTCTACACAGCACTGGTTTTTGGTTGGATTTTTAAGCGGATTCAGTATTTAGAATCCGCAAAAAATAGACTGTAACCAGTGCCCATAGACCTCAATAGAAAATCCGAGCTATAGTCTACACAGCTTGGATTTTTTATTGTCGGATTTCTAAGCCGCCGACTTCTAGAACATGTTCTATAATTCACTGTATTACGTCCGAATTCCGACCGGGGTTTTTGCCGCAAATCCGCACCAAAAAACACAACAGCATTTTAGCATTGCCATACAGACATGGCCTTTCATGTACACAGGTGTGCACAGACCCAAGACATAAACAGACATTTTAATAGCAGTCATTTCTGAAATATTCGGCATTGTTTACTGGGTACAAGGTTAGTGGAAACAGAGGGTGATACAATATGCAGAGCTGTGTACAGCAGAAATAAAAATAATAGTAACCTTTAGCGTTATTTTTGTTTTCAAAGCAGCAGACACAAACTTCTAATGTCCAAACATCAGCAATGGATTAGCACAGTTTAGTTCCTGTTCAGTGACATGTTTGACATATAAGGCTATGTTCACACGGCGTGTATTGCTCCGTGTCAATACGTGTTTGGATCCGTCTGTCAGACCCCAAACAGAACCAAACATGTATCTAATAATGCGAAATGTGATTTTACATTGCTTTTAATTAGAAACACGCATCAGTGTTCACACGAGTGATCGTCGATGCGTCTCATTGCGTCTTTCAGATCCATCCCTAGACTTGACATCCAGTTTTGGTCCGAAAGACGCAGCAGGAGCCCTATCTAAAATGATAGGTTATGATCCTGCTGCATCCACGTATCCAAACATGCAGCTGTGTGTTGGATATGTGTTAGATCCGATTGCTGCAGCGTTTTTGGATCCGATTTTTGGATCCAACACGGATCCAAAATCGACCCAAAAAAAACGCCGTTTTGAACATCCTTAAGGCTATGTCTACAACAAATTTTAAAAAATGACGCCCAAAAACCCCAAACTTATTTTAATTTTTGCCGTCCAAAGGTTTTTGGGTGCGGGTTTTGCCTCAAAACTGTGGTTTGTTTTGGATTTTCCCCCCAAAATCCGGGCGCAATTAGGGCCCGAAATAGGGCCCATTTTAAGCCGTTGAACTGGCCTAAAACCTGCATTGGGGGGTTCAGACATTGACTCCGATTTTGTGTTTTACCTGCGTCTTTGTGATGCGTCTTTCGGATCCGTTCAAAGAATTGACATGTAAATTCTTGATCAGTTTGACGCCTTATTTAAAACTATAGGGTCCGTTCCAGCTGCAGCCAAAACGCATCCAAACAAGCAGCTGAGTGTTCGATGCGTTTTGAATGCGATTTACGCAGCGCTTTTCAGTGCGTTCTTCGGATCCAAAACGGATCCAACACGCCCTGTGAACATACCCTTGCAGTGATCAGCTGTAATTCATAGGGAAACGTGGCAGTAGGTATTCTACTTTCCTGCAAACCCAAACCACAAGTAATTTTAAGAAAGAAAGATTCTCTTTCCGATTAAGGGTTTTATCTTGAAAATCCAGGACAGGTAAACAGAGAAAGAATAATGTTAACTACTGTCCTCGGGCCCACAAGATCGGATCAAGACTCTCTTTCTATTCGGTTTGGGGTTTTGCAGACCGTCTGAAAAACCGGGCCAAAAATTAGCACAATCGGGCTCTATGGAAAACCTGTGCCCAAGGGTTTTTCTGCCCGTGGGCCGGCCAAAATGCTTTCAACATGCACCTTCTTCTGTCTGGCTTTCAGACGGAATATGTGCAAGCGAATGTGAAGGGGGAGGGCTTTTCTCTGCTCTTTGCGGAAAAAGCCCCCCCCCAACCCCGAAGGCCCCTTTGGGGACGGCACACAAACCGGACAAAAAAGGGGGTGGAAAAAACCGACCGCTATTTGTCCCTTGCCGTGTAAACGGCCCCTAAGGCTATGAACCTCAGAATATGCATGAATACTGTCTGTGTAGTGCATCCTTTTGTTTTCAATTGGAACACGCCATCCTTCACATCATATTTCAAATCCTTGTCATTACTGACCGGTCACTTTTCCACATTTTCCTCCTTTGTATACTGAATGGGGTTAATCCACATCCTAAAATGCAGCAAAATCTGTGTTCAGTAAAAGTGGAAAAAAATGTGGTAGAAGTTCATGGGTATATTTCTCTGTCCAAAAAAGATGCTGTGTGAACATAAACTAATAAGTTACATAAAATTAGATCTTTTAAATTGGACAATCCCTTTAAGTTGGAATTGATAAAGAGAGCAAGGAACTTTAATCACAAGGGCATTGCTTTCACTAAGGAGCCAGTGGCTCAGTGTGATCAAACATAATACACCCCTATAGGCATCAGTCTCTGAGGGCCACATGTAAAAAAAAAGTTTTGGTCAAAAATCCTTTTTTGCCTTTAGGTTTCTAGGGGGAAAAAAAAAGAAAAGTTTTAGAAAAAAACCTTTCTTTAAATGGGGCCCTTAGTCCTCTTGCACGGGGGCTGGAAAAGGGCCTTAATACACAAGAAAGAACCAGAAATCCCTGGATCTAATGACTTGAAAAAACCCAAACCTTAGATCCCAGATAAAAAGGGGGGAAAATTAAAAAATTTTGTTGAAATTTTAAAAACCCGGGGCCCAGTACCCAGTAGTCCAAATCTCTTCTGCTCACTATACCTTAGAGGAAGAAGGATGTTGAACTTCGCTCCAGTCAAGCCTTTGTTTTCAGGTTTTAAGTGAAGATTTGCTTCACCTGTGATTGCATTTTTCTTAACATCAAAGGCCTTCGTCATAGTTGTGCCTTCTCCATATTGTATTGTAGGGTTCAGCCCACTTTCCCCTTTAATTTTTTAAGCATTTTTTGCACTTCCAACATAAAATTATGACCCGGGAATCTTTTCCCTCCCAAAAACCCATGAGCACATGATTAAGCGGGTTTGAAAAGAGGTTATTCACTTTATTTCAAAATGAACTCAGCTTCCTTCCAGCACTGGCTCTGCGGAGTCTCTCCCTGGTCCTCTGTTTTCTTCCTTATGATGTCACCGTTGCAGTCACTGATTGGCTGCTATGGAGACATGTCACTGCCTTACATCAGTGAACAGCCCCCAAACAGTTTGAAAAGGGCCACACAATTAAAGTTTTCCCCGGGTTCTCCCATGCTAAAGGGGCCCCCCAGTTTTTTCCCCCTGGGGGCCCAGTGAACCTGGGTATTCCCATCTCCTAGATTCCAGGGTAGGAGAAGGGAATGAGCTGTACTGAATTTTAAAAGGGGGAATGCTAATTTTCATGTTTTTATGGGAGTTGGGATAAAATAAACACATTCGCTCAGCTGTATTCAGAAATTCCATAGAAGAGAATAGAAAGAGTCCCTGAAGCTCAGTCACCTCTACGTTTTCTGCATCCAGCTTGTTCGCATCTCCCATTTAATTCATTTAGTTTTGTGTTTTAAACATACAAAAATTTTCTACCTTCACCTTTGTTTCGCCCCTGGGCTTCACTGTCCAAAACCTCCCGGCGTCTTCTGTTGTCTCCTTTCTTCTTTTAAAGGGAACCCCTTTCCCATTAGTGCCTCTTTTTTCATCATTTTAAAAGGGCCCATTAGGGAAAAAGGGGCTGAGTAGCCCAAGGCCTCTGTTGGTTGAAACCCAAACCCTCAATTTGTTTTTTGACCCCCCCGAGTCTTGAAAAAACCCAAAAAGGGGTTTTTTTTTGCCAAGCCAGTTTTCTCTCATCTACAGACACGCTGTTTCGGGATTTTTGCCCCTTCTTCTTTTGCAGAGTAGAAAAAGATATGGTGGCTGTGTGGGAGGCATGGGGTTTAGCTCAGGGGGAAGTTTTCCCTTTTTAAGGAAAGGCAGCCCCAAAACGAACGGTTTTGTAGATTTTTTTGTTTTGCCTTTTTGCCCTCTTCCCTTTGGGATCTGCATAACACCCAAAGGGATTATGGGAAAGGGGCTTTAAAAAGCCACAACGCCCTCTGTTGGTTGTAACAAATCCTCAATTTGCTTTTGACCCAACGAGTCTTGGAAAGCAAAAAGGTTTTTTAGCCAAGCCGTTTCTTCATTTTAACCGACAACGGGTTTTTTCGGGATTTTTTTTCCCCCTTAGTGCAGGTAGAGAAGATACTGGTGGCTGGGGGGATCCTTAAAAGTATTTGGAAAAGGAGCTGAAAACCCCTTATTGGTTGTAACAAATCCTCAATTTGTTTTGACCCACGATCTTTAGAAAGAAAAGGGATATTACCCCGCAGTATCACCCATTGTACGCAGTGTTTTGGGGTTTTGCCCCTCATCAGTGCAGAGCAGAGCGATACTGGCTGGCTGGGTGGGAGGCAATGAGTGGCTCAGAAGGGGGAATATCTAATAAAGTGACACTTAGGATATATACTGGATATCCAAATAATGTGAGACTGTTTAATGGCACAAAAATTACTCATATAGAGGTTTAAAAAATGGTTAATATCTTTGCTCCATTAGGTTTTCTGAACTGGAGCAAGATAATTGTATTATTTTTGAATCAGGCGGTATCAGCCTGGATGGGGACACCCCAATGCCGGTAACCGTGGTTCCAACCAGCGTGGCTGGTACCAGCTAATTCAAAATACATTCCCATTCACTTGTTCATGTTCAGCTAACCTGAGAAAGTGCACTATGCATGTGCGTGAAGTGAGTTGTTGTAACCCTTTATACAATTAACTTTTGTGCCATTAAAAAGAACATTCTTTCATTATATATCCTGAGTGTCAGTTTTTTGTTAGTGCACCTTCCATAGTCCTGAGCGCTTATTTTCTCCATATATATATATATATATATATATATTTATATTATATATTTATATATTTTTTTTTTTTATTATTTTCCTCATCTATTACTACGGTGGAGCTAGTGTGTGAAGACCCTCCAAGATAGAATGTGGCTGCTGGACATTTTCATTTGCAAAGTGATCAAATTGTGTTGTACCATTTATGTACAACCATATCAGATGAGCGGGACCATCACAGACACCACCATTTGCTTTGCTATTTAATATTACACGAGATGCGTTGTCCTTTTTTGTTTTCAAGCATCTACCCTTTTATATCACTCCAGAGCTGCATATAAAGGCATTATGGGGGAAAAGGGGTGAGAAACCCCCGCGCCCTCTGTTGGTTGTAACAAATCCTCAATTTGCTTTTGACCCACCGAGTCTTGAGAAAGCAAAAAGGATACTGGCTTGGCTAAAAAATCCTTTTTGCTTTCTAAAGACCCGGTGGGTCAAAAGCAAACTGAGGATTTGTTAAAACCAACAGAGGGCGCTGTGGGCTTCTCAGCCCCTTTCCCATAATGCCTTGTGATATGCAGATGCTAAGTAGAGGGCGAAAAGGCAAAACAAAAACTCTACAAGCCGTTCGTTCGGTGTTCTCCTTAAGGAGAGATCTTCCCTTCCTGAGCATTCAGAGCTGTTCAGTTCCGAACATTGATGTTACTGAGTGGCACGAGATCGCTATAGCCAATCTGTTGCAGCAGTGATGATATGTCTCCCTAGAAGAATGAAGACAACAGAACAAATCTCAGCTAACTAAAATATTTTTTTTTAAAAGTGGACAACCCCTTTGATTACATGTTCACACAAAGATACAAAACTATATCCTCAGATTTCTGTCTCATATTTTCACTTTATTTGTTGTTTCACGGATTTGGATGCAGTTTAGTCCTACTCAATGTTTCTGCGTCAATATCAGACACGTCACTCGTTTTTTTAATTCTACATGCAAATGTACAGCTCCACATAAGAAAACTGTATAAACTATTGTGTGGATTGACTGCATTATACTGGGAGGGAACACTATTATAGCAGGAGTGTTAATCAGTAACATCTGAAACTACTAGTATCTACTTTTTGACATCTATGGTTATCGCTAGGCCACTGTAGTCTTCCCTCATATACCTCCAATTTCCCCGGAGGAACCGCTGTGTAGCAGGGAAACGCGTCAGGACAGAGATCAGAGGAAAATATGTATTGTTTGCCCATGGGGGAATAGTAGGGGCAGCCAATGAGAGGTGGGGGCGCCCTTTTCAAGGCGACTTTCCCCGCTTGGCAGGAAGGGAATATAAAGGAGAAAGAACTTCATTGTGTGCATCATTATTTCTCCATCCTTCTTCCAACACATGCTATGTACGGTGAAGGAAATAAGTTTTTGATCCCTAGCTGATTTTGTAAGTTTGCCCACTGACAAAGACATGAACGGAACACCGTCCCCAGGTGGAAACATTATGTTTTGGGGGTGTTTCTCTGCTAAGGGCACAGGAATACTTCACCACATCAATGAGAGAATGGATGGAGCCATGTACCGTAAAATCCTGAGTGACAACCTCCTTCCCTCCACCAGGACATTAAAAATGGGTCGTGGCTGGGTCTTCCAGCAAGACAATGACCCAAAACATACAGCCACGGCAACAAAGGAGTGGCTCAAAAAGAAGCACATTAAGGTCATGGAGTGGCTTAGCCAGTCTCCAGACCTTAATCCTATAGAAAACTTATGGAGGGAGTTGAAGCTCTGAGTTGCCAAGCGACAGCCTCAAAATCTTAAAGGGGTTGTCTCACTACAAGGATTGCTTTCCATATTAAAGATCTTGCAAAAACAAGTCACTTTGCAATATATGTCCATTAACAGAATCCTACCTATTCCTAGATATCCCCTCTTATATGGGCTGCATCAGCTCCTCAGGTCACTATAGCTACAGACCTGTTTCATCTCTCCTGATTGGCTGCCAGTACTGGTTGCTATAGCTACAGACCTGGCTTCTACTGCAGCCTAGTGGAAGCCTGTAAACACGCCCCTGAATTCAAAATGAAACCAAGAAAACAGGACTGAGGTAAGATGAATCCATGTAGTGAGACAACCCTTTAATCCGACTAAGGCTAGGTTCACTCAACTTAGTTTTGATACGCAAAATTCACGTTTGTTCCTCGACTATGTGTCAAAATGTGCGCAAAAAGTGACATTAGGGTCCAATTAACTGAAATTATAATAAGCGCAGATAAGGTGCACAGCTGCGCTTTTTTGCGCACCCTTTGATGCATTATGTTCTGGGCCACAAGATAGAAGCGCAGAACCATCATCAGACGTGGCAAAAGACGTATCAAGCACAATGAAGTACGCATGAAAGTAAGCAACAAAAAACAGAACGAAAGACATCAAATGAAGAAAATGCACATAAAAACTAATGAAATAGTTTTTCTTCAAAAAAGTACGTTGTTAGAACATAACCTAAAACCGTGCTGATTCAGTGCAGCTTTTGTAATTCCAGATGTGGTTTTGATGCTGAATTTAGAAGCAGATTTCAGCCTCTGAAACCGTCTCAAGAAAAGGCGTCATTTACTTTTTTTTTGCATTGACTTAACGGTTTAGAGATGATCTGCAAAGACGAGTGGACAAAAATTCATCCTGACATGAGTGCAAACCTCATCATCAACTACAAAAAACATCTGACTGCTGTGTTTGCCAACAAGGGTTTTGCCACCAAGTATTAAGCCAGAGGGATGGATCAAATACTTATTTCTCTCAGCAAAATGCAAATACATTTACATAATTTATACAATGTGATTTTCTGGATTTTTTTTGGGATATTCTATCTCTCAATGTTAAAATTAACCTACCCTTAAAATTATAGACTGTTCATTTCTTTGTCAGTGGGAAACTTACAAAATCAACAAGGGATCAAATACTTATTACCTTCACTGTATACTTTTAGAATAGTGGATGATTGCAAGTCACTGCCTGACACACATCGTGGAAGATCACGTGAGTGGTATTAACTACCTGTATTTATTGAAAAAAGTGTATACATGCATGTTTTTTGAATCCCTACTAATATAGATGCATCTTGGCTATATGTATATACTATGACCAAATAATATAGCAGCCCACAGTAAGAAAAGAATTTGGAGTGATATATGATGTCTTGATATGGTTCCGGTTTTGTATTGTTTGTAAACAGATGTAATTTTTATAGGTAGCAGTTAAAAGTTATGTTTTAGTGAACTTGTAAAGAAAACATATTGTGTGGATTTCCATGAAAAATAAAGTGACACTGTTTAGTTACAGAATTCATGCTCACTCCACCCTGAAATCCACATAAAAATCTGTTGTGTGCACAGGGCCTAAGGGTATGTCCACATAGGATGGTAACTATTTCTGCAGGTAAACCTTCAGCAGCAAATCTGCATCAAATTATGTAAATTTGGCTGTGGATTTGCTGACCTTTTTTTAGCACAAAATATGTCAATTTCAAATCCTCAGCTGCAGCACATCAACAACAAAAACTGCAACAATAAAATTTAATTGCAGATTTGTTGCACATTTTGTCTTCCCCATGAGAATCCTTGGGGGAAATTTGCAACAAATGCCCAAAATATGGTATGATCCATTGGAAAGGCTTCTTACCAGTAAGGTTATGTTCACAAAACAGATCTTTCACAAAAATTAGCATGGATTTTAAAAGCGGATTTGTTGTGTTTTATTTATATAACTTTTCAGCAGTTTTTTTTTATTAACATTTTGGTACAACACAGATTTCCATTGACTTTAGCGGGAAGATTAAGCGTAAAATTGGCATCAAGACTTGATACCACTTCTTTACTTTCTGCGTTGCAGAATTTAAAGCTAGTCCTACACAGCATATAACAAAATACCATCAGAAACCCAACGGCATTTTGTCATTGCTGTACCGCGGTTTTTGCCGCTGATTTGCCCAAAAGCCGTGGTCAGTTTTCGGATTTTGAAATCTGAGCAGAATCCGGCAGAATATACATGTTGCATATTGCGTCGGATTTTTAACGTGATGGTAAAATTGCCAGGATACGGTCGGATTTTCAATGGTTTAAAACTACTAAAACCGCCTAAAGTCCAATGTAAAACCTGTGCTGTGTAGACATAGTCTATATTGTAAAGTGCTGCGGAATATGTTGGCGCTATATAAATAAAGATTATTATTATTATTATAGTCTAAATCTGTGTCACCAAATTCTACTGCACTGACATATGGAATGAAATCAATTGGAATTGGATCTCACATGGCTTTCGATGCAGATTCTGCTTCCAAATTCACATCAATATCTCCATACTTGTGCATACCTCCCAACTTTTAGAGATTGCAAAGAGGGACACATCATAAAAGCTTCTAACCACACCCAAAACATGACATCACACCAAGACATACCTCTAACCACGCCCCCACACATACATGCCAACTTTTTAGACAGGCAAAAATGGACACATTTTCAGGATTGCTTTTTATCCAATGATGAGATATCAAGTAAGTTGTTATGTGATATATAGCGAAGAAGCAATCAGATACTTTTTACAGCAAGATAGTCAGTTTATTGACACAAATCTGTTTCCTAAAGGAAAAAGAGGGACATTTATAGAGCTAATAGGGACAGAGGGACAAGGGTTAAAAATAGGGACTGTCCCTCCAAAATAGGGACAGTTGGGAGGTATGCTTGTGGCAGCACACAACGGTTGTTTCGTTTTTTTTTACCGCCGCGATCCACTGTTGTGCCCTGAGCTGATACAAAATGCTGCAAAAGCATAGGCCACTGTGTCGCTGACACTCTGATGGTACGCGCTTTCTCATTCGGTGACCCCCTTAGATTTTCCAATTGAAGTAGCTTGATCCATGAAGTTCCTATGAATTATTTTACATTCACCAACAATAAGTGACTGATGTCCCGACCTGGAGAGGCGCTTGCTGCTTGTTCGCATTTAACCTTCCTGGTGTCAGGCGCTGAGTATAATCTGTGATTGTGTGATCTGGTTTACCAAATAACCTCAGTGCACGAAACTCGTCTTGAGTTTCATTTTGAAACCACAGACATGTGTATACAAGATCATATCCTCAACCACTTGACCTTAACGCTTCCTGTAGGTTGTGATCAAACACAAAACCAAATACCATCCCCAGAACTGAACTCATTACACACGTGAAGCCTGCAGGGTGGGGGAACAGATCTGCGGACTGGGTGAGGCGCAGCATGAGATGCAAGTTTACATTGCACACAAAGGGCCATATGTATGAAAACTGTCAGCAGTAAGACTGTCTTTGCTGCCCGTAGCAACCAATCAGAGCTCACAGCAACCAATCAGAGCTCATGGCAACCAAACAGAGCCCATAGCAAACAAACAGAGCCCATAGCGACCAAGCAGAGCCCATAGCAACCAATCAGAGTCCACAGTAACAAATCAGAGCCCATAGCAACCAATCAGAGCTCACAGCAACCAATCAGAGCCCATAGCAACCAATCAGAGCTCACAGCAAGCAATCAGAGCTCATAGCAACCAATCAGAGCCCATAGCAACCAATCAGAGCCCATAGCAACCAATCAGAGCACATAACAACCAATCAGAGCCCATAGCAACCAATCAGAGCCCATAGAAACCAATCAGAGCCCATAGCAACCAATCAGAGCTCATAGCAACCAATCAGAGCCCATAGCAACCAATAAGAGCTCACAGCAACCACTCAGAGCTCATAGCAACCAATCAATCAGAGCCCATAGCAACCAATCAGAGCTCACAGCAACCAATCAGAGCTCATAGCAACCAATCAGAGCCCATAGCAACCAATCAGAGCTCAGCTTACATTTTACCAGAGCACCAAATGACATGAAAGCTGAGCTCTGATTGGTTTCTATGGGCAACAAAGACAGTGCTACTGCTAGTTTTCATAAACAAGGCCCCAGATTCCTTAAAAGAAGCCGGGCACAGGTCACCACTCTTAATGGGTCTCACTACGAAGATTAGCTTTTAACATGTAGGGAACAGTAAGTGAAGGCGTTTTCCAAATAGATTGCTTTATTTTTCCTTGTTGAGGAGATAAAAGTAATTTTGTCACTTCTGAGTGCACTCAGGTTTCTCTAGGTTACCGACCTGCTCTGTCCTGTTCTCTCCTGCAGTTTGTCTTATCTGATAGCAGGGATGATGTCATCAAGCAGATCAGCACATAGAACTGCCGGCAGCTTGAGAGCTTGACTGTTCACATGGGTGAAATTGGGACGTATTTCGGCCCGTATTTTGCGCTGTACTGCTCTCAATACGGGCCGAGATACGTTCCAATAATTACGGTAATCCACAGTTCTCATAGAGAACTATGGATTACGCCTCCTCTCCCCGCTCGGCGAATACGCCGCGGGGGGAGATAAATGACATGTCAATCACTAGCGGCGAATACGCGCCGCTACTTATGAATGTCTATGGGCCGGAGGGCGCGAGCTCCCAAAGTCCCAGCGTAATTACGCCCCGCAATTATGCTGTGTGAACATAGCCTTAGGGTATGTTCACACAACGTCTTGCCTCTGTGTGAACATCCGCTTTTCAGATGCATCTCTGGGACCGACAGGACGGACCCGGAGACGCATCTAACAATTAGCAGTGAGATTATCACTGCCTGCAATGACAGACATGCAGCAACGTTCACATGAGAGATCGCCGCTACGTGTTTGCATTGCGCCTGTCGGGTCCGTCTTGCGGATGCGATCAAAGAATTTCATGTCATTTCTTGGATCACATCCGAAAGACAGGCGCGATGCAAACACGTAGCGGCGATCTCTCATGTGAACGCCGCTGCGTGTCTGTCATTGCCGGCAGTGATCAAATCACTGCTAATTGTTAGATGCGTCTCCGGGTCCGTCCTGTCGGTCCCAGAGACACATCTGAAAAGCGGATGTTCTTACGTATGCAAGACGCCGTGTGAACATACCCTTATTTGATCTAACAAACAAAGGAGGCTAATTACTTTTGTTTACTTTAATTCTAGAGCTTGTCTGGTCTTTAGATAACCATCTCCTGCTCTCAGTTATTAGCAGACCTTTGGATATGGAGTGGATGTGCTAATCACCCACAACCTGACTAGGAAGAGGCAGGATACTCGCATGAAAGCTGCTTTTGGCTCTGTGAAACAGCGTAGTGAGACAACCCATTTAAACTCCTTCCTGATGCTGCAATTTTTCTCACCACATTGATTAGCTTTGAACAAAGGTAAATAAAGGCTGTTACCAAATACATTGCTGTTCTGATTTTGCTTCCCTGCACAGCTAGAGCAGTTCTCATTTCCTGCTTGTGTATACACGCTTCCTTAGGTTATCAAGCATCTTTCTCTAGAGCCCTGGATGGTGATGTCACTCCTTGTTGTGTCTTATCAGCAACATAGGGTATCAGCAGTTTATGCTTCTTACTGACAAACTTTAACCCTTTAGAGCTTTGAAGCCTTCTGCCCTGCTTTTAAAACATCTCCATCACCAATGTCCCCTAAGGGTATGTTCACACGGCGTAATTGCGGTGCATACAGTACGACCGCAATTACGCCAGTTGCCTTGGGAGTCGTGCTGATACGCACATACTCCTGCGGCGCGGGGGCGGCAGCCCGTCAGCCCCATAGGCATGCATTACTCGTGGTGCGTATTCGCCGCAAGTAATTGACATGTCACTTATCTCCCCGCATGTACAATACGATCATATTGTACGAGCAGGGAGTGGAGGCATAATCCATAGCTCTCTATGAGAACTATGGATTACCGTAATTTCGGTGCGCACTTCGCTCGTATTAGAGCGCAAATACGCTGCGAAATACGCGCCGAAATTAGCCCATGTGAACATACCCTAACAGGCTCAGCTAGGAATAGCAGACCTGAAATGTCAGTCACTGTTAGAGAACCACCCACAGCTTAAACAGGATGTGGGAGCCTGAAGCTGCCTGTGAAGAGCAGGTTCTGTAAAACAGCAAGGTGAGAGCACCCCTTTAAGTTACCTTTGTACGTAAGTTGGAACAGGTACATATTTAAGTACAACTCCAGCCCAATTTTTATTTTTTTGTGTTTAGAATAGTATAGAAAAGGGTTGACACGTCTGTAGTATTTGTTTTGCTGTCTGTGCCCCTGTTCAGAATATTTCACTTGACTTTCTGTGGCATAAGGAAATAATCCTGGCTCCGCACACCTTGGTTATGATAGTTTGTGGGGATCA
This sequence comes from Phyllomedusa bahiana, assembly GCA_025379985.1. Taxonomy (NCBI): domain Eukaryota; kingdom Metazoa; phylum Chordata; class Amphibia; order Anura; family Hylidae; genus Phyllomedusa; species Phyllomedusa bahiana. The sequence goes on from JAODAL010006065.1 coordinate 77,595, forward strand.
GTTGGAGGATTTTTGTTCCTGTTTCAGTAAATCCACGGCACACCTTGTTTTGCATTCATGAAATGTATTACCTTTATTTACAGCAAACATATAGATGAACAAGTATAGGAACTCTCCATGGTGCAAGCACCAACGCAGATACTACAAAAGGCAATGCTGTAAGCCCAGACGTACGCGCAATGTTTCAGCCCGGGTCTTCCTTCTTCCGGTCACATCTGGAGGAAGAGAGTCCGGTGGAACATGTGCAAGTGGCTGCAGCGTATGTCATGCAACGCCACGATTGGCGTGTGGGAGAGCCGAGGTGCCTGGAGCTAAAATAAATGAGGTGTTACTGAAGCTGATTTACGCCAAACAAAAGCCTCCGGTACAACTCCAGCGATCAGGCCCGCCATTAGGGGGGTACAGGCAGTCAGGCCCGCCATTAGTGGGGTACAGGCAGTACTCCCGTATGGGGCCCGGGCAGTCTGAGAAGCAAGGGGGGCCCGCCGCCACCGGCAGGTACCGCCCCCTTGCTTCATAGTAATAGTACAGAGAACAGGCCTATGACCATGATGAGTGCGGCGCTGCACCGCTGTGTATGTCTGGGGCCCGGCGACGCTGAGGGGGGCCCGCGCGGTCCGGTCACAGCTGATGACATGCACGCACTGCGCGCTGTGACCTCCTCTTTCTCTGTGTGAGGAGGGGCCCGCGCGGCTCTGCGTCTGTGAAGGGGCCGGCGCTATTTACTTACAGCTACAGCAGCCTCTGTCACCCCCTTCCAGCATCTCCTGTGATTAGAGTCGGCCCCGCCCCTCTCTGCCTGTGGGCGGGGCTTCAATGACTCCTGCCGGCAGAGGGAGGAGTGGCCGACTGCGATCACACAAGACGCTGGAGAACAGAAAGGAGGTGATAGAGATACGCTGCTGCAGCTGTATGAAAAGAGCACGGGCCCTCCTCATACTGAGGTAATGTGGGGCCTCAGTGAAGCCCCCCCCCCCCAGCCCCAGCGACACCCCCCCACCGAGGCTGGTAGGCTCTGTGTGTGTGTGACACTGGGATGGGCTGTAGTGTGTGAGAGAGGCTGGGGGGGCTGTGTGTGTGTGAGACAGGGGGAGGCTGTGTGTGTGTGAGAGAGGCTGGGGGAGGCTGTGTGTGTGAGAGAGGCTGGGGAGGCTGTGTGTGTGTGTGAGAGAGGCTGGGGGTGGGGAGGCTGTGTGTGTGTGTGTGAGAGAGGCTGGGGGGGAGGCTGTGTGTGTGTGTGAGAGAGGCTGGGGGAGACTGTGTGTGTGTGTGTGAGAAATGCTGGGGGAGGCTGTGTGTGTGTGTGAGAGAGGCTGGGGGAGGCTGTGTGTGTGTGTGAGAGAGGCTGGGGGAGGCTGTATGTGTGTGAGAGAGGCTGGGGGAGGGGAGGCTGTATGTGTGTGAGAGAGGCTGGGGGAGGGGAGGCTGTATGTGTGTGAGAGAGGCTGGGGGAGGGGAGGCTGTGTGTGTGTGAGAGAGGCTGGGGGAGGGGAGGCTGTATGTGTGTGAGAGAGGCTGGGGGAGGGGAGGCTGTGTGTGTGAGAGAGGCTGGGGGAGGCTGTGTGTGTGTGTGAGAGAGGCTGGGGGAGGCTGTGTGTGTGTGAGAGAGGCTGGGGGTGGGGAGGCTGTATGTGTGTGAGAGAGGCTGGGGGTGGGGAGGCTGTATGTGTGTGAGAGAGGCTGGGGGTGGGGAGGCTGTATGTGTGTGAGAGGCTGGGGGAGGCTGTGTGTGTGAGAGAGGCTGGGGAGGCTGTGTGTGTGAGAGAGGCTGGGGGTGTGTGAGAGAGGCTGGGGAGGCTGTGTGTGTGTGTGTGAGAGAGGCTGGGGGGAGGCTGTGTGTGTGTGTGTGAGAGAGGCTGGGGGAGGCTGTGTGTGTGTGTGTGAGAGAGGCTGGGGAGGCTGTGTGTGTGTGTGAGAGAGGCTGGGGGAGGCTGTGTGTGTGTGTGAGAGAGGCTGGGGGAGGCTGTGTGTGTGTGAGAGAGGCTGGGGGAGGCTGTGTGTGTGAGAGAGGCTGGGGGAGGGGAGGCTGTGTGTGTGTGAGAGAGGCTGGGGGAGGCTGTGTGTGTGTGAGAGAGGCTGGGTGAGGGAGGCTGTATGTGTGTGAGAGGAGGCTGGGGGAGGGGAGGCTGTGTGTGTGAGAGAGGCTGGGGAGGCTGTGTGTGGTGTGTGTGAGAGAGGCTGGGAGGCTGTGTGTGTGTGAGAGAGGCTGGGGGTGGGGAGGCTGTATGTGTGTGAGAGAGGCTTGGGGAGGGGAGGCTGTATGTGTGTGAGAGAGGCTGGGGGAGGGGAGGCTGTGTGTGTGTGAGAGGCTGGGGGAGGGGAGGCTGTGTGTGTGTGAGAGGCTGGGGGAGGCTGTGTGTGTGTGAGAGGCTGAAGGAGGCTGTGTGTGTGTGAGAGGCTGAGGGAGGCTGTGTGTGTGTGAGAGGCTGGGGGAGGCTGTGTGTGTGTGTGAGAGGCTGGGGGAGGCTGTGTGTGTGTGAGAGGCTGGGGGAGGCTGTGTGTGTGAGAGGCTGGGGGAGGCTGTGTGTGTGTGAGAGGCTGGGGGAGGGGAGGCTGTGTGTGTGAGAGGCTGGGGGAGGGGAGGCTGTGTGTGTGAGAGGCTGGGGGAGGCTGTGTGTGTGTGTGTGAGAGGCTGGGGAGGCTGTGTGTGTGTGAGAGGCTGGGGGGTGGGGAGGCTGTGTGTGTGTGTGTGAGAAGCTGAAGGAGGCTGTGTGTGTGTGAGAGGCCGAGGGAGGCTGTGTGTGTGTGAGAGGCCGAGGGAGGCTGTGTGTGTGTGAGAGGCTGAGGGAGGCTGTGTGTGTGTGAGAGGCTGGGGGAGGGGAGGCTGTGTGTGTGAGAGGCTGGGGGAGGGGAGGCTGTGTGTGTGTGTGAGAGGCTGGGGGAGGCTGTGTGTGTGAGAGAGGCTGGGGAGGGGAGGCTGAATGTGTGTGAGAGAGGCTGGGGGAGGGGAGGCTGTATGTGTGTGAGAGAGGCTGGGGGAGGGGAGGCTGTAGGTGTGTGAGAGAGGCTGGGGGAGGGGAGGCTGTAGTGTGTGAGAGAGGCTGGGGGAGGGGAGGCTGTATGAGTGTGAGAGAGGCTGGGGGAGGGGAGGCTGTATGTGTGTGAGAGAGGCTGGGGGAGGGGAGGCTGTGTGTGTGTGAGAGAGGCTGGGGGAGGTGAGTCTGGGTGAGTGTGTGTGTGTGTGAGAGAGGCTGGGGGAGGCTGTGTGTGTGTGAGAGAGGCTGGGGGAGGCTGTATGTGTGTGAGAGAGGCTGGGGGTGGGGAGGCTGTATGTGTGTGAGAGAGGCTGGGGGAGGCTGTGTGTGTGTGAGAGAGGCTGGGGGAGGCTGTGTGTGTGTGAGAGAGGCTGGGGGAGGCTGTGTGTGTGTGAGAGAGGCTGGGGGAGGCTGTGTGTGTGTGAGAGAGGCTGGGGGAGGCTGTATGTGTGTGAGAGAGGCTGGGGGGAGAGGGAGGCTGTATGTGTGTGAGAGAGGCTGGGGGAGGGGAGGCTGTATGTGTGTGAGAGAGGCTGGGGGAGGGGAGGCTGTATGTGTGTGAGAGAGGCTGGGGGAGGGGAAGCTGTGTGTGTGTGAGAGAGGCTGGGGGAGGGGAGGCTGTATGTGTGTGAGAGAGGCTGGGGGAGGGGAGGCTGTATGTGTGTGAGAGAGGCTGAGGGAGGCTGTGTGTGTGAGAGAGGCTGGGGGAGGGGAGGCTGTGTGTGTGTGAGAGAGGCTGGGGGAGGCTGTGTGTGTGTGAGAGAGGCTGGGGGAGGCTGTATGTGTGTGAGAGAGGCTGGGGGTGGGGAGGCTGTATGTGTGTGTGAGAGAGGCTGGGGGTGGGGAGGCTGTATGTGTGTGAGAGAGGCTTGGGGAGGGGAGGCTGTATGTGTGTGAGAGAGGCTGGGGGAGGGGAGGCTGTGTGTGTGTGAGAGGCTGGGGGAGGCTGTGTGTGTGTGAGAGGCTGAAGGAGGCTGTGTGTGTGTGAGAGGCTGGGGGAGGCTGTGTGTGTGTGTGAGAGGCTGAAGGAGGCAGTGTGTGTGTGAGAGGCTGAGGGAGGCTGTGTGTGTGTGAGAGGCCGAGGGAGGCTGTGTGTGTGTGTGAGAGGCTGGGGCTGGGGGAGGCTGTGTGTGTGTGTGTGAGAGGCTGAAGGAGGCTGTGTGCGTGTGAGAGGCTGGGGGTGGGGAGGCTGTGTGTGTGTGTGAGAGGCTGAAGGAGGCTGTGTGTGTGTGAGAGGCTGGGGGAGGCTGTGTGTGTGTGAGAGGCTGGGGGAGGCTGTGTGTGTGTGAGAGGCTGGGGGAGGCTGTGTGTGTGTGAGAGGCTGGGGGAGGGGAGGCTGTGTGTGTGAGAGGCTGGGGGAGGGGAGGCTGTGTGTGTGTGAGAGGCTGGGGGAGGCTGTGTGTGTGTGTGAGAGGTTGAAGGAGGCTGTGTGTGAGAGGCTGAGGGAGGCTGTGTGTGTGTGTGAGAGGCTGAGGGAGGCTGTGTGAGTGGGGGCGGGGCGATTGGGGTTGGCAGAGGGTGGGGCTGACGTGGGGGCGGGGCGATGGGGTTGGGAGAGGGTGGGTTTGATGTGGGGGCGGGGCGATGGGGTTGGCAGAGGGTGGGGCTGACGTGGGGGCGGGGTTGACGTGGGGGGGGGCCCAGATGCTTCACCTGTATGGGGCCCTGAAATTTCTGATGGCGGCCCTGCCAGCGATAACACATTTATGTAGTTTTCATTATGTTACACTAATTTTACATGTTTTTTTTTTGTTTTTTTTGCTTTGCAGCACCTTTTTCTGCAACCAATACATTTTTTATTTTTCTTACTTGTGTCAGGACTCATTTAGTGAGGACTGAAGTGTAGTTTTTATTGGTACCATTTTGGGATATACGTGAGTTTCTATTCTAGATTTTGGGCATTCAGTGTCCAAAAAAGGGCAAATTTGACGATGGAACAAAGCTGTTTTCAACAAGTATTTTACATGGATTTTAAGTTGTTTTTCTGGCGGATGTACGTGCAGAAAATGAGTCCATTCATCTCTATGGGGTTTGGGGATGCAGATCCTCATCCTTAACGACATACAAATGTTTTGGACGCGTTTTACACAGGGTTTTCAGCCTTCCCCATTGACCTCAATAGTAGATTTTCTGTGTGGAATACAATGAAAGAACATCTTATGTTTAAAAACTGACCAACAAAAATACGTGTTGTATGAACTGCAGCGCATATTTTCTATTGAGTTCAATGGGAATGATTTACTTTTGGTTTTAGGCGAGTATTTCAAGCCAGAATCTGCGTGGATTCCGACTCGAAATACTTGTTGTCTGCATAGACCTTTACAAAATCAATTGTGTCAACTTTTTTATGTATTATTTTTTGGTTTGTAAAATATAAAGAAAAAGGACAATGTTTTAAACTTTAAAGGTTTTTTTTTTAGATTTTTAAAACTTACTTTTTTTTTAACTTAGATTTCAGACTTGGCTGCTTTACCACTAGGGGGTGTGATCGGTTGTACATTCTTCTTCAGGTCTTAATAGGAGCGGTAAGATGGCAGGCCTGGGGGTCTTCATTGAGGTCCCTGGTTGCCATGACAATTGTCCGGCTCCTTGTGATTGTGTCGCGGGGACCATCTGGCTGCGCCACACCAGTTTTTAACAGCTTGGAGCCACAGTCACATTGACCGTGCCATCTAATGGAAGGCATGTGCTTGCCGTAACTAACACCCAGCACCTGTTGCGTATGGAATGGGCTCTGCAAGTCAGCCAGCTTTATACTCTCTCACTGACATCATCGGTAAAAAAAAAGGGGTTGCAGATTAGCAAAACATATCTGCTATCCTCCAACAACAGCGCCACCCTTGTCCACAGGTTAGGTATGTTATTGCAACTCATCCCCATTTACTTGAATGGAGCTGAGCTGCAATACTAGAAACAACCCATGGACATGTGTGGTGCTGTTCCTGGAAGAGTCAGGTAAGGTGCTAATCCTGTGTGATAAGCTTTACCAGTTGCTGGCTTTCAAGGCATGCTGAGAGTTGTAGTTTTTCAGCAAACAAAAAGCTATAATATAATAATGCTTCTGTAAGGAAGACAATCGCACTGACTATAGGACACCTCACACATCCTAGCAACAAACCAGAAAATCTTCAGAAGAAGCTTGAAGGCGGCATTACATAGACTGAAGAAATACCTGGGGCTGTATTTTAGCACCTGTATGAGGGTGGAAATACACAGGGTGCAGCTGAAAACCACATTCGGCGCGCTGCAGCTGTTTTGTTTTTTTTTAATCAGCTTGATTGTGACCATATAAATTTTTAGATCCATTATTAGGCAGGGTTCACACGGCAATAATTGCGGGACGCATTTCACACGCAATTACGCCGTGTGCTCGGTAGCGGGGCGGGGGAGCTGGCAGCCCGCTGGCCCCATAGACATTCATTATTCACAGTGCATATATGCCGTGAATAATTGACATGTCACTTCTCTCCCCGCTCGCCGTATTGTGCGAGCAGGGAGAGGAGACGTAATCCATAGTACTCTATGAGAACTGTGGATTACCGTAATAACTGGGACGTATCTCGCTCCATATTTAGCGCAGTACGGTGCAAAATACAGGGCGAGATCCGTCCTAGTTTAAGCCGGGTGAACATATCCTTAAAGTTATCAGTCAATTGCTGTGCAGTTCTGACCGTCAAATTTGTGCAGTCACAAAGGCTCTGTCCACACAATGAGTACTTCAAGTCTGAATCCACGTGGATTCCATCTTGAAATACTCGTCTAAAACCGAAATAGAAACCCCATTGACCTCAACAGATAATACATGTTGTAGTTCATACAACGCGTATTTCCTCGGTCGATTTTTAAGAGTAAAAAACTTAGAACATTTTCATTCTTAAATTATATTTAATGTGAAAAATTTACTATTCATGTTAATGGGGATGGCTAAAAACCTAGGATCCGCGTTTTGACCCGTTTTACACCAAAACCCCATAGAGATGAATAGGACTTGTTTTCTGGCTGTAAATCCACCAGAAAAAAAAGTAACCTTAGGCGACGTCTACACGACCTGATTTACTGTCAGCTTTTTAAGTGGATTCGGTATTTAGAATCCGCAAAAATCCGATTGTAACCAGTGCCCATAGACCGCAATAGAAAATCTGTAGCTGTCTATATGACTCAGATTTTCTGAGGTCAAATTTCAAAATCGATGGTTTTAAAAAAAACTCTGACCCTGTTCTATAATCCACCGTATATCATGTGAAAATGGCGGATTGTCATACTGTTCAATTGAATGGGACGCCTGAAACCCGATGAAGATGTGGCCTAAATCCACATGAAATACTCATTGAAAACCGGGCAAAAGTCAATGGAATTCCGACTTGTTACACACACGAGGGCCGCATGCACTAATCGGCCGCACTCCAACCTTCCTGTATATTTCCACCCTATTGCAACAACTGGACACGGGGAGCAAAGCTACAGGAACAGGGGGCCCGACACAACCTATGGGAGAAGAGCTACAGAAACACTGGGGCCTGACACAACCTGTGGGAGAAGTAATTGACATGTCACTTATCTCCCTGCACATACAATACGATCATATTGTACGAGCAGGGAGTGGAGGCATAATCCATAGCTCTCTATGAGAACTATGGATTACCGTAATTTCGGTGCGCACCTCGCTCATATTAGAGCGCAAATACGCTGCGAAATACGCGCCGAAATTAGCCCATGTGAACATACCCTAACAGGCTCAGCTAGGAATAGCAGACCTGAAATGTCAGTCACTGTTAGGCTATGTTCACCCGGCTTAATTGCGGGACGTAATTACGCCCCGCAATTACGCCGTGTGGACGGGGACGGGGCGGGAGAGCGAGCGGGGGGCCGGCACTTCGCCGGGCAATAGACAATCACTGCTAGCGGCGCGTATACGCCGCTAGAAAGTGACATGTCAATTAATCCGGGCGGGCAGAGGAGACGTAATCTATGGGTTCTCTATGAGAACTGTGAATTCCCCCTAAGAATGGCCGTTTTCGGCCCGTAATTGGCGCACTTCGGCGCGTAATTACGGACCGAAATACGGCCCATTTTAAGCCGTGTGAACATAGCCTTAGAGAACCACCCACAGCTTAAACAGGATGTGGGAGCCTGAAGCTGCCTGTGAAGAGCAGGTTCTGTAAAACAGCAAGGTGAGAGCACCCCTTTAAGTTACCTTTGTACGTAAGTTGGAACAGTACATATTTAAGTAAAAACTCCAGCCCAATTTTTTATTTTTTTGTGGGTTTGAATAGTATAGAAAAAGGGGTTGACACGTCTGTAGTATTTGTTTTGCTGTCTGTGCCCCTGTTCAAATATTTCACTTTACTTCTGTGGCATAAGGAAATATCCTGGCTCCGCACACCTTTGTTAGATAGTTTTTTGGGAAACAGTTGGAGGATTTTTTGTTCCTGTATAAGGTTTCAGTAAATCCACGGCACACCTTATTTTGCATTCATGAAATGTATTACCTTTATTTACAGCAAACATATAGATGAACAAGTATAGGAACTCTCCATGGTGCAAGCACCAACGCAGTACACAAAAGGCAAGCTGTAAGCCCAAAACGTACGCGCAATGTTTCAGCCCGGTCTTCCTTCTTCCGGTCACATCTGGAGGAAGAGAGTCCGGTGGAAAATGTGCAAGTGGCTGCAGCGTATGTCATGCAACGCAACGATTGGCGTGTGGGAGAGCCGAGGTGCCTGGAGCTAAAATAAATGAGGTGTTACTGAAGCTGATTTACGCCAAACAAAAGCCTCCGGTACAACTCCAGCGATAACACATTTATGTAGTTTTCATTATGTTACACTAATTTTACATGTTTTTTTTTGTTTTTTTTGCTTTGCAGCACCTTTTTCTGCAACCAATACATTTTTATTTTTCTTACTTGTGTTTAGGACTCATTTAGTGAGGACTTTAAGTGTAGTTTTTTATTGAGTACCATTTTGGGATATACTTGAGTTTTATCTATTTTAAGATTTTTGGGGATTCAGTGTCAAAAAAGGGCAAATTTACGATGGAACAAAGCTGTTTTCAACAAGAAATTTTACATGGATTTTTAAATTGTTTTTCTGGCGGATGACGTGCAAAAAGATCCATTTATCTCTATGGGTTTGGGGTCAGATCCCTCCTTAAACGACAAAACAAAATTTTGGACCGTTTTCACAGGGGTTTTTAGCCTTTTCCCCATTTACCTCAATAGAGATTTTTCCCGTGTGCAAAACAATGAAAGAACATCTATGTTTAAAAACTGACCAAAAAAAAATACGTGTTTTTATAACTGCAGCGCAATTTTTTTATGATTCAATGGGAATGATTTACTTTTGTTTAAAAGGGGAGTAATTTTAAGCCAGAATCTGCGGGATTCCCCATCGAAAAAACTTGTTTTCGCATAGACCTTTAAAAAATCAAATTGTTCAACTTTTTTATGTTTATTTTTTTTGGGGTTTGTAAAATTAAAGAAAAAGGAAAGTTTTTAAACTTTAAAAAAGGTTTTTTTTTTGATTTTTAAAAAATTACTTTTTTTTAACTTAGATTTTAGACTTGGGGTGCTTTTAACCCCCTAGGGGTGTGATCGTTGTACATTCTTCTTCAGGTCTTTTTTTGGGGCGGTAAGATGGCAGGCCGGGGGGCTTCATTGAGGTCCCTGTTGCCATGAAATGTCCGGCCCTTGTGTTTGTGTCCGGGGACCATCTGGCTGCGCCACACCATTTTTTTAACAGTTTGGACCCCAAACCCAATTGACCGTGCCATCTAATGGAAGGCATGGCTTGCCGTAACTAACACCCACACCGTTGCTATGGAAGGGGGCTCTCAGTCAGCCAGTTTTATACTCTCTCACTGACATCTCGGAAAAAAAAAGGGTTGCAGATTGCAAAACATATCTTATCCTCCAACAACAGGCCACCCCCTTGTCCACATTTTGGGTATTTTTTTGCAACTCATCCCCATTTACTTGAAAATGGAGCTGACTCAATACTAAAAAAACCCCATGGAAGGGTTGGGGCCCTGTTCCGGGAAGAGTCAGTAAATGCAACCCTTTTGGTGATATGCTTTCCCATTTTGCGGGTTTTCAGGCTGCTGGGATTTTTTGTTTTTTGCAGCAAAAAAAAAAGCTTAATTAAAAGCTTCGAAAGGAAGACAATCCACTACTAGGGAAAACCTCACACATCCAGAAGAAACCAGAAAACTTCAAAGAGGCTTGGGGCGGCATTAATAGACTGAAGAAATACCCGGGGCGTATTTTTGCACCTGTATGAGGGGGGAAATAACAGGGTTTCCCCTGAAAACCACATTCGGGGGCGCTCAGCTGTTTTTTTTTTTTTTTAAAACGCTTATTTTGACCATATAAATTTTTTAGATCCATTATTGGCAGGGTTCACACGGCAATAATTGCGGACGCATTTCACACCAATTTCGCCCCCCTGTGCTCGGAGCGGGCGGGGAGCTGGCAGCCCGCTGCCCCTAACATTCATTATTCACAGTGCATATAGCCGTGAATAATTTACATGTCACTTCTCTCCCCCCCTCACCGTATTGTGCGAGCAGGAAGGGGACGAACCATAGACTCTATGAGAATGTGGATTTTCCGTAATAACTGGGACGTTCTCGCCCCAATTTTGCGCAGTACGGCCAAAAAACGGCGAGATCCGTCTAGTTTAAGCGTTGACAATCCCTTTAAAATTACAGTCAATTTGCTGTGCAGTTTTACCGGCAAATTTGTGCAGTCACAAAGGCTCTGTCCACAAAAATGATACTTCAAGTCTGAATCCACGTGGATTCCATCTTTAAAACTCGTCTAAAAACCGAAATAGAAACCCATTTACCTAAACAATAATACATGTTGATTCATACCAAGCGTATTTCCTCGGTCGTTTTTTTAAGTAAAAAAACTTAAACATTTTCATTCTTAAAATTTTATTTAATGTGAAAAATTTTACTATTGAGAATGGGGGTGGGTAAAAACCTAGGACCGCGTTTTGACCCGTTTTTAAAAAAAAAACCCCTAGAGAGAATAACTTGTTTTTTTGGGTGTAAATCCCCCCAAAAAAAAGAACCTTAGGCGACGTCACACACCTGATTTACGTCACTTTTAAGTGATTCGGTATTTAAATCCGCAAAAATCCGATTTTTAACCATTGCCCATAGACCGCAATAAAAATCTGTAGCGTCTTTTTAAACTAAAATTTTTGGGGTCAGATTTAAAAATCGTGGTTTTAAAAAAAATCTGATCCTGTTCTATAATCCCACCGTATATCAGTGAAAAAGGCGGATTGTCATATGTTCAATTGAATGGGACCCTGAAACCCCGATGAAGTTTGGGGCCCAAAATCCAATAAAAACCCATTGAAAACCGGGCAAAAGTCAATGGAATTCCGACTTGTTTACACACCAGGGCCCCATGCACTAATCGGCCCGCACCCCAACCTTCCTGTATTTTTTCCACCCTATTGAAACAACTGGCCCGGGGGAGAAAGCTACAGGAACAGGGGGCCCGACACAACCTGTGGGAGAAGAGCTACAGAAACACTGGGGCCTGACACAACCTGTGGGAGAAGAGCTACAGGAACAGGGGGCCCGCCAAAACCCTAGGGAAAAGGGGGTTGAGGGAACGGGGGCCCGACCAACCCTATGGAGAAGGGCTGCAGGAACGGGGGGCCCAAAAAACACAACTGTGGGGAAGAGCTACAGGGACAGGGGGCCCGACACAACCTAGGGAAAGGGGCTGCGGGGAACAGGGGGCCCAAAAAACCTTGGGAAAAGGGCTGCGGGGAACAGGGGGCCCACACAACCAAAAGGGGAAAAAGGCTGCAGGAACAGGGGGCCTGCCACAACCTATGGGAGAAGGGCTGCAGGAACACGGGGCCCACAAACCATGGAGAAGGCTTTGCAGGAACAGGGGGCCCGAAAAACCTATGGGAGAAGGGCTGCAGGAACAGGGGGCCTGCCACAACCTATGGGAGAAGGGCTGTAGGAACACGGGGGCCCGACACAAGCTATGGGAGAAGGGCTGCAGGAACACGGGGGCCCGACACAACCTATGGGAGAAGGGCTGCAGGAACACGGGGGCCCGACACAACCTATGGGAGAAGGGCTGTAGGAACACGGGGGCCCGACACAACCTATGGGAGAACGGCTGCAGGAACACGGGGGCCCGACACAACCTATGGGAGAAGGGCTGCAGGAACAGGGGGCCCGACACAACCTATGGGAGATGGGCTGCTGGAACTCGGGGGCCCTAAACAAACTATTGGTTAAGCGCTACTGTAACTCTGGGGCCCGACAATCTATGGGAGAAGGGGTGCAGGAAGAGGGGGCCCGACAATCTATGGGTGAAGATCTACAGGAATGGGGGGGGCCCGAAAAAACCTTTGGGAGATGGGCGACAGTAAAAGGAGGGGCGACACAACCTATGGGAGAAGGGCGAAAACCCTTGGGGGGGTCGCAGGAATTTTCCCAGCCTGTCTGCTTTTTGATGTGTAAATTAGCTCTCCTCCAGAAAGGAAGCTGCCTGTAACCCACAGCACCATATATAAATTTCCATGTACAATACTGCTTTATATATTATATGTGCAGCACATACCACACCGTTCCTCCCAGAAGCCAGTCAGTGAGATAGCAGTGATCCCCGCGCGCAGGGCTCGTCACTGTTGTGCGTCATCCAGAGAGAAGTGTCGCACTCGGGCGGCGCAGTGACAGGATGTTTGGCGCGCACTGCCTCCCCCGGATCCGGCCTGTGGGAAAGTCTCTGGCACACGTGCTGTGTGTGTGAGTGTGTGCAGGACACGTGTGCTGCCGCGGCCGGGCCTCCCGCACTGCGCTCCTCCCCGGGGCCGCCTGTGTGCAGAGGTCGTGAGAACACACCGAACCCTGCTGCCTGCGGCCGGGCCCGGCGCCAGGACGATAATCCCTTCTTGGCAGCGCTGCGCCTTGTCTCACTCAGCGGGGGCGCGCAGCACTCAGCTCAGGGCGCGGGGGCGCGCAGCACTCAGCTCAGGGCGCGGGGGCGCGCAGCACTCAGCTCAGGGCGCGGGGGCGCGCAGCACTCAGCTCTAGATTCGAGGGTGCGCGCAAGCACAACTCAGCTCAGGAGCGGGGCGCGCAGCTCAAGACGAGCTCAGAAGGCGCGGGGGCGCGCAGCACTCAGCTCAGGGCGCGGGGGCGCGCAGCACTCAGCTCAGGACGGCGGGGGGGGGCGCAGCACTCAGAACTACAGGGCGACGTGGGGGCTCAGCATCTGCAGCTCAGGATGCGCGGGCCGCGCTAGCAACACAGCTCACAAGGCGCGGGGGGGCGCAGCACTCAGCTCAGGGCGCGGGGGGCGCAGCACTCGCGCTCAGTGCGCGGTGGGACATGGTGGGCGCAAGCCCTCAGCACATGGTCTCGGGGGGTCGCAGACTCAGCTAGGCGCGGGGGGCCGGCAGCACTCAGCTTTCAGTCGCGGGTGGGCGGCACACTGGGGGGGGGCACTGCTCGGCGCGGGGGCGCGCAGCACTCAGCTCAGGGCGCGGGGGCGCGCAGCACTCAGCTTAAGGTGCGGGGGCGTGGGGGCGCGCAGCACTCAGCTCAGGGCGCGGGGGCGCAGCACTAGTTTAGGGTGCCAGCACCCCGTCAGGGGGCGGGGGGGCGACCTCAGCTTAAGGCGCGGGGGCGCAGCATCGGTTTAAAGGCGCGGGGGTCCCCGCAGCCTTGCTTAAGGCGCGGGGGGGCGCCCAGACTCAGCTCAGGGCGCCGGGTGGGCGGCCAGCACTCAGCTCAAGGGCGGGGGCGGGCACCGGCTCGGGGCGGGGGGCGCGCAGCACTACTCAGGGCGAGGGGGGCGCGAGCACTCGGCGCGGGGGAAGCAGCACTAGGGCGGGGGGGCGCGCAGCACTCAGCTAGGGGGGCGGGGGGGGTAGCACTCAGCTCAGGGCGCCGGGGCGCGCAGCACTCAGCTCAGGGCGCGGGGGCGCGCAGCACTCAGCGGGGGCGCGCAGCACTCAACTCGGGGCGCGCAGCACTCAGCTCAGGGCGCGGGGGCCCCCACCCCCCCCCCCCCCCCCCCCCCCCCCCATCACCTTCCCCCCCCCCCCCCCCCCCGGGGGCGCCTTTGCCGAGCCCGCCCGGGGGCCCCACACCTCGTAGGGGCGGGGGGGGGCGGCAGACCAATCGGGGCGCGCAGCACGGAGCTCAGGGCGCGGGGGCGCGCAGCACTCAGCTCAGGGCGCGCAGCACACAGCTCAGGGCGCGGGGGTGCGCAGCACACAGCTCAGGGTGCGCAGCACTCAGCTCAGGGTGCGGGGGCGCGCAGCACTCAGCTCAGGGCGCGGGGGCGCGCAGCACTCAGTAGGGGCGCCAGCACCGGGGGGGCAGGGGGCGCGCAGCACTCAGTTCAGGGCGGGGGGGCAAAGCACTCAGTCAGGGCTCGGGGAATGGTGCCAAAGCTCAGGGCGGCAACACTCAGCTCGGGTGCGGGGGGGCGCGCAGCACTCAGCAGGGGCGGGGGGCGCGCACTCAGCTGGGTGCGGGGGACAAGCACTCATTCAGGGCGTGGGGGCGCGCGGGCATCAGTCGGTGCGGGGGGCGTGCAGCACTCAACTCACGGTGCGAGGGCGCGCAGCACTCAGCTCAGGGGGCGTGCAGCACACAGCTCAGGGCGCGGGGGCATGCAGCACTCGCTCGGGCGCGGGGGGCGCGCAGCAACAGCTGGGTTTTCGGGGGGGCAGCACTCGGCCCAGGGGGCCGGGGGGGGGGGGGCAGACCGGCCGGGGCCGGGGGGGGCCCCGCAGACTGGGTTTTGGGCGGGGGCCGCGCCCCTCCGGGGGAGGCGCGAGCACTCGGCTCGGGCGCGGGGGCGCGCGGGGACTCGGTAGGGGGGGGGCGCGCGGCACTCGGTTAGGCGCGGGGGCGCGCAGCATTCAGGGCGCGGGGCCGCGCGCACTAGCTCAGGGGCGCGCCTCAGTCAGGGGGGGCGAAACACTAGCTCAGGGCGCGGGGCGCAAAGCATCAGCTCGGGCTCGGGGATGCGTAGCACAAAGTCAGGGGGGCGCAACACTCGCTCGGGTGCGGGGGGGCGCAGCACTCAGGGCGCGGGGGCGGCAGCACCGCTCGGGTGGGGGGGCCCCGCACTCGTTGGGGGGGGGGCGCGCGACACTCGCTCGTGGGGGGGGCGTGCAGCACTAAATAGGTGCGGGGGGCGCACTCGTCAGGGGGGGTGCAGCAACCAGCTCAGGGGGGGGGGCTGCGCACTCAAACCTCGGGGCGGAGGCGCGACCACGCTCGGGTGCGGGGGGGCGCCCCAGCATCGGCTCAGGGAGCGGGGGCGCGCAGCACTCGGCTCAGGGCGCGGGGGGCGCGCAGCACTCGGCTCAGGGAGCGGGGCGCGCAGCCTCGGTCGGGGCGGCGGGAGGCGCGCTCCTCGGTCAGGGCGCGGAGGGGGCGCGAATCGGCTAAAGGGGCGGGGGGCCGCGGCCTGGCCAGGGCGGGGGGCGGGGGGGCATCGGTTCAGGGCGCGGGGGCGCCGGACTGGCCAGGGCGCGCTGCAAAGCCCAGGTGCGGGAGCGCGCAGCACGCAGCCTAGGGTGCGGGGTCGGGGCACGCTAGCCTAGGGTGGGGAGTCGCTGCACTCAGCTAGGGGCGCGCAGCACAAGCGGCCCGGGGGCGGCCAGCACACAGCTCGGGGCGCGGGGGGCGTGCAGACTCGCCCGGGCGCGTGGCGCGCAGCACACAGTTTATGAGTGGGGGCAGCAAAAAGGGCCAGCTCAGGGCGGGGGGGCGCGCGCACAACAGCTCAAGCGCGGGGGGGGCGCGAGCCCCTCGGCTGGGAGCGGGGGGTGCAGCACTGGTGGGGGGCGGGGGCGGGGCCAGCATTGGCTCGGGGGGCGGGGGGCGCGCAGAAAACAGCTCGGGGCGTGCAGCACACAGCCCAGGGTGCGGGAGCGCGCAGCATGCAGTCCAGGGTGCGGGAGCGTGCAGCACGCAGCCTAGGGTGCGGGAGCGCGCAGCACTCAGCTCAGGGGGCGCGCAGCACACAGCTCGGGGGCGCGCAGCACACAGCTCGGGGGCGGGGGGTGCAGCACACAGTGGGGCGCGGGGGGCTGCAGACTCAGCTCGGGGGGCGGAGGCGCCCCAGAAAAGCTAGGGCGGGGGGGGCATGCAGTTCAGCTCAGGGGGCGGAGGGCGCCAGACAAGCTCGGGGGCGCGCAGCACACGCCCCAAGCCGCGGGGGCGGCAGCACTCGGCTCGGGGGGGGGGGGGGCCCCCTGGTAGGGACGGGGGCGGGGGCACTCGGGGTCAGGGGAGCGGGGGGGGTGCAGCACTCGGTCCCGGGGGCGGGGTGGTGCGCGCACTCGGTAGGGGGGCGGGGGTGTGCAGCACACAGCTCGGGGCGAGCAGCTCGCAGCGGGGGGCGCGTCTAGCTCGGGCCGAGCACACAACTTGGGGCGCGCAGCACCAAATGGGGGGTTTCGGCGTGGGGGCCCCAGTACTAAATCAGGGGAGGGGCGGAAGGGATCGCTGGGCGCGGGGACGCACAGCGGGGGGCGGGGAAAAACTCGGCTGGGGGCGGGGCGCGCCCGGCCACAGCTCATGACGCGGGGGGGGGGAGATTTTAGCTAGGGCGGGGGGCGACCGCTGGGGCAGGGGCGCGCAACACTCAGCCGGACGCGGGGGGCGCGCCTCTATTCCTGCGGTCTGTGCTGCGACGCCCTCTAGGCTCACAGCTAACTGTCTGTATCATTATCATTGCTTTACCCATGGTACCTCTTAAGTCATGCACTTACTAGATAATACAAGGAGTGATTACCTCACCATAGATATCACAATCATAATGCTACCAAACAAATCCCCCTGTACCCCTATTAAAATTACCATAACGTTACTCATAGAACCAGATCATAACGCAAGAGCAGACACAAAATTTCCACCACACAGTGATAAATACCCATATCTATTAATGAATAAAGTCAAAATTAATGCCCCTTTTGTGGTATATACTGAGTACCCGGTGTCCTACAAAATGTACGTACCCCAAAACAGTGCCCCTGTAGTGGTAGGCACCCGTGACAAGGCTTGTGACATGTAAGTGTTCGTGCTTTTTCTTTTTGTGCTCACAGGTGACGTTTCTCTAGGCGTTGACTTTCCCCTTTTTTTCTGTATCGGTCCCCCACCGCCTGTGTTTTTTCCCCGGCACCCTCATCCCTGCAGAGGACACAAATATTTTAATCCTCACTTTTCCTGAACTCACTCCTACCCCCCCTTACAAAAAATTCAGGGTTGGGGGAGTGGGGAGAGACCATAGTTAAGGGGCCAGTTTCTAGAGGGGAGGGTGTGGAACAAGGATTACCCCTTTTACCGGCCCCCCGAATAATATAAGCAGGTTGACCCTTTTATAGGTTGGTAGGCTATAGTTAGGTAGATTCCCAGGTAGGTAGGCAAATTGTAAAGGGAGGGGTTTGATTAGGTAGGTAGGCACAGGGGGTTGTTTTGGCCCAGGTAGGCAGTTTTTAGGCCCCAGGTTGGGGAGGTTTTGCAGTAGGTGGACCACAGGTAGGCTGTTTGGTGGGCCCCCGGTAGGGTGGCTTATAGGGGGGGGCCCACATAGGGAGACAGGTTGAAAAAAGGCCTTTTTAGAGGGGGGGGGAAAATAGGAAAGGGAGGTTTAGGTAGGGTATAGGGGGCCATATAGGTAGGGATGTAGAGTTTAGGTAGCTTTAGGGGGCTAAATAGGTAGAAGGCTTTGGTTTTTTTGGTTTGCTTAAAGGGGGCCTTTCAAAGGGAGACAGGGGTTAGGGGGTTTTATAGGGGCCAAAATTTCGGTAGGGCTTCCCACCGGGGGGTTTTGGTAGGGTAAAGGGGCCCCCATTAAGGGTTTTTCCCCGACCAAAAGGGGCTTTTATAGGGGAGGCAATTTTTCTTTGGGGGAGGGCTAGGGGCTTTTAAAGAAACTTTAGGGGGGGGGGGGGTTACATAGGGAGGTTAAAGGGGGGTTTTATTGGCAGGCAGGTGGATATAGGCAGGCAGGGTGGGGTTTTTATTTTTAGGAAGGCAGGGGGTTTATAGTTTCGGTTCTTGTATATTTTTTGGAAAGGGAGGGTTTGGGGTTTTATAGGCAGGCAGGGGGGGGGATAAGGAGGGCAAAGGGGGGGGTTTAAAAGGCAGGAGGGTTTTATAGGCAGGGAAAAGGGTGGGGCCCTTTTTAGGCAGGCAGAGGGATTTTGTCAGGGGAGAGTGGGGGTTATATTAGGAAGGCAGTGGTATATTTTTCAGGCAGAGTGGGTTATTATAGTCAGGGGGGGGGTATTAGTCAGGAAAGGGGGGGCTATATTGGCAGGCAGGGGGGGTATAGTTTAGGCGGGTAAAGGGTATATAAAGGCAGTCAGGGGTTTTTTTGGGAAGGGAGGGGTGGGGTATTTTGTCAGGCAGGGGGATATAGTCAGGCAGGGTGGGCTATATTGGCGGCAGGGGGTATATAGTCAGGCCCGGGTGGGCTTTATAGGGGAGCGGGTTTTAGGGAGGCAAAAGGGGGCTATTTTAGGTAGGGGAGGGGTAAATAGCAGGCAGGGGTTTGGGTTTTTGTCAGGGGAGGGGGGGGGCCTATATTTGTTAAGGGGCAGGGTGGGGGGGTTTTAAAAAAAGAAATTCACTTACTTACCCGGGGGGCCCCCTCCCCCGATGCGCCGTGCTCTGGCCGCTGGGGTCGGAAACCCCCGGGGGGGCGCCGGGGGTTTTTTTGTCACTGTGGCCCCCGTGTTACAGAGGGGCCGGAGGGGGGGAAGGGGCAGAGTGGAGGGGTCGCTTTCCCTTTTGCTCCACCCGGGGGAGCTGCCATTGAACGCTCCCCGGGCCCGGGGGGCCCCCGCCCGTCCGCCCCCACCCGCAGTGAACTGTTAAATTTAATTGGCCCGGCGGGCCCAGGAGCGGCAAAACCCGGGTTTTTGGGGCACCGGGCGCGGGTGCGCCGGGGGCCCCCTAAGAGCCGGGCCCCGGGGGCCCGCTGCTACGTCTGCTATCCCCGGGAGTTTTCGCCTTGGTTTTAAAAACCAAAATGCAAAAGAGACTGGAAAAAGTCCAGAAGGGCAAAGAAGTGGTCCCCCCTTTGGCTCCATCGGGCATGATGGGCCGCTTCATTGGAAGCATTGCCCTTTCAGAACGGATGATGAATGCCACTCAAAATAGACATGGGTTTTTGGGGGTGAGAGTCAGCTAAGAGTGTCTCCTTTATGTCTCCAGCATCGGTTGGTGAGAAATTTTATTTTGCTAGGGGTTAAAAATTGGGGGTTTAAAAAAATGAACAGACTGAGGGCCAATGGGGGGCCCCCTTTTCCCGTGTAGATGCTATCTGGCCCCTCGGGCAATGAGGCCTGTGCCTGGCTGTGGGTCCCGTTTTCCCCTTTTCAGTCATCTTGAAAAAAGGCCCGCTGAGTAAAAAGGTTATGAAAGGTTTTGCGTGAACTTGGTTGCATTTATCTCCCCTTTTAAAATGCCCCCCCGGGGTTGTGGGCATTTTATCCCTCTGGGGCCCCAGGGCATTTTGGGTTTCAATGAAGGGTCCTCAGTGTTTTTGTTTTCCAAAGGGCCCCACGTCTTTTAACCCCTTTTTGTCAATCCTCCAGGGGCTATTTTTGTATCTCTGATACAAACCCCCCTTTTTGACAATGTAAGCTCCCGGGACCCCCTTTCCTTTTAAATGCGGATTTAAAAGGTTTTTATCTTTTCTATAGATACAAATTTATTTTCAAGTGCCATTATTTATGTGAAAATAAGGCAAAATAATTGGAAAGAAATATTTAAATTTAAAAAATGAATGCTTGACGGTGCCCTAATTTGAACATTAAGACTGGTCTTGATCACGCGTTAAAATTTCTATTTCTACATTATTCTGCGGCGTCCTTCTGAGTATGTGCATGCGGTACACTTTTCTGGTGGAAGAGATAACACCAGAATGCACTATGGGAAGAAAACAAGCGGCATACCCAGTCAGGCTATGGGAAATCCATCTACGCCGCTTGATGTACCTCTCTGGATTTAATGTGGACTGTTACTTGACACACCCATATTATTTCCTAGGCGCCTTCTTTCTCAGCCACATGAGCAAAATTCATTCCAAGCGGAACATGACAAAAGGGTTAAAAGTGCGTAGATTTTGCTTCCAAATTCCCTACATCTAAATCAAGTATCTGTGAGATGTGCTGGAAAAACAAGTCTCATCCTTGGAGGCTGCATCTGACAAGTTACAGGACTTAAAGGATCTGCTGCTAATGTCTGTGTTCTCGCCCAGCGAAACCTTCACTGGTCTATTGCAGTCAGATGCCTCCAATGAGCCAGAAGCCTGTTAGTGGTAGCACAAGGCTGACATCCAAAATACTAGCAACAGGTGATCTTGCTCTTCATAAAATTGCGCAACAAACACTCCTTTCCCTCATTTCTTTGGCTTTCATTAGTGAGGACATCTGGAATGAGCACTTGTGGTATTTGGCACTACTCTGTCCCTGTATGTATGACCTGCACGACGCGAAACAAGCCAACTCAGGGTAACAGGTGGTGCCTGAGCCAGAGCTTCTCGGTATTGCCTATACACCCCCTGATCTGTATGACCTGCAGAAAGAAACAGCCAAAACCAGGGTAAAAGGTGTGGCCTGACCGACTTGTGGTATTGGCCTACACTGCCCTGTATGTATGGACCTACAGAATACACAGCATTCAACGACCAGGCGGTAACAGTGCTGGTCCCTGCGAGCAGAGCGGTACTATTGGCTTCTACACTGCCCTGTATGCTATGCAACCCTTACCCACAGAACGAACAAAAGCCCGAGCCAAAGGGTAAAAGTGTCTGCCTGCGCAGCAGACTTGGTATTGGCCTCTACACTGCCCCTGTAGTGTCTATGACCTTGCAGAGAACAGCACCAGGTAAAAGGTCTGCCTGGAGCCCGACTTGTGGTGTAATTGGCTCTACACTGCCCCGTATGCATGCCACCTGCAAACAACAGCGCCCGAGACCATGGGTAACAGCGCGTTGCTCTGCCTGAGCCAGACATGTCCATATTGGCTCTATCCCTCGCCAACCTGTAATCGTAATCGACCCCTGCAGAACGAACACGCCCAGACCATAGGCTCAACAAGGTGGTTGCTAGAGCCCAGACATTGTGTTATTGGATCTACACTGTCCTGTTAGTATGAGCACCTGCATAAGACAACAACAAGCCCAGGGCGTAAAGGTTGTGCCTGAGCCAGACTTGTCGTATTTCGGCTCTACCCTGCGCTCTGCTACTTATGCAGCACCTACAAGAAGAACACCAGACCAAGGTAAAGGGTGCTGCACTGTGAGCCCAGACTCTGTGGTATTGGCTCCTACCACTGCCCTGTATGTATGACCCTGCAGAAGAACAGCCAAAACCAGGGTAAAGGTGGTGCCTGCACGATACTTTCGTGTATGCGCTCTCACCACTGCCCACGTAAGTATGACCCGCAGAAGCAACAACCAGACCAGGGTAAAGGTGGTGCCTGAGCCAGACTTGTCATATTGGCACTACAGCTGCGCCCTGAGTAGTAATGACCAGCAGAAGAACAGCCAGACCAGGGCAAAAGGTGGTGCCTGAGCCAGGCTTTGTGGTATTGACCTCTACCACTGCCCTGATCCATGATCCTGTAGAAGAACCCACCAGGCCAGACCAGGTAAGTGGTGTCCTGAGCCAGAACTCCGAGTGTGCGGTATTGGCTCTACAACTGCCTGTATGTACGACCTGCAGAAACAGACCAGGGTAAAGGTGGTGTCTGATCCATACTTGTGTTTGGCCCCTACACTGCCCCTGTATGTATGACCTGCAGAAGAACAGCCCGACCAGGATAAAGGTGGTGCCTGAAGCCAGGACTTGTGGTATTGCGCACTAGCACTGCCCTGTTATGTTATGACCTGCCAGAAGAACAGCCAGACCAAGATAAAGGTGGTGCCTGACCAGCTTGTGGTATTCGGCTCTACACTGCCCTGTATGGTATGCACCTGCAACGCCAAGAGCAGCCATGACCAGGATAAAGCGTGGTGCCATGAGCCAGACTTGAGGTATTGGCCCTCCTACACTAACCCCGTATGTTTCGACAGGCATTCAAGAACCGCCTGACACAGGACTAAAGTGGTGCCCGAGCCAGACTTGAGGCGTATTGGCTCTACACTGCCTGTATGTATGACCTGCACAGAAAGAAACACACCCCGGGTAAACAGGTGTGCCTGCGGGGGGACAGTCCAGACTTGTGGTAATTGGCTCTACACTGCTCCTGTATGTATGACCTGCAGAAGAACAGCCAGAACGGGATAAAGGTGGTGCCATGAGCCAGACTGTGGTATTAGGCTCAACACTGCCCTGTATGTTTTGACCTGCAGCAAGAACAGCGCCAGACCATGGTAAATTGGTGCCTGCGCCAGACTTGTGGTATTGGCCTCTACACTCGCCTCTGTATCGTATGACACTGCAAGAAACGGCCAGACAAAGGGTAATAGGGTGGTGACCTCGAGACAGACTTGTGTGCGTACTCTGCGGGACTGACACTCTCCCTGTATGCCATGAACCTGCAGAAGAACAGTCCAGACCAGGGTAAACTGTTCCCCAAGGCCCGACTTGTGCGTATTGGGCACTACACTGCCCTATTATTTACAGATCTGCAGCAGACACAGCCAGACCAGTGGTACAAAGGCTGCGAGCCTGAGCCCAGAACGTGCGTCAGGTATTGGGATCTACACTGCCCCTGTACCTGTATGACCTCGCCAGAGAAGACATCAGTCAGACCAGGAACAAGGTGTGCCTCGAGCCAGACTGTGTGTATTGGCTCTATTCTACACAGTGCCCTGTAATGTATGACCTGCAGAAAGAACAGCCAGATACCAGGGTAAAGCTGGTTCCTCTGAGCCAGACTTGTGGTATTAACGGCTCTATGACACTGTCCCTGTATGTATGAAACCTGAAAAGAACAGACGCAGGGCTACAGGTGGACGTCTGAGCCCGACCTCTGTTGTGGTATTGGCTCTACTACACTGCCCCTGTATGTATGATCTGCAGAAGAACAGCCAGACAGGCGTAAAGCGTGGTGCCCTGAGCCCAGACATTGTGGTATTGGACTCTATACTGCCCCTGTATGGTATCGAACCTGCAGAAGAACAGCCATACACCCTGGGTAAAGGTGGTGCCTGAGCCGAATTGTGGTATTGGCTCTACACTGTCCTTTAAAGTTATGACCTGCAAGCAAGCAACAACAAGACCAGGGCTAACGGTTGGTCCCTGAGCCAGACTTGTGTATTGGCATTACACTGCCCTGTTAATGCTTGCGGACCTGCAGAAGAACAGCCAGACCAAGGTACACGTGGTGTCCTGGCCAGACTTGTGGTATTGCTCTACACTGGCCCTGTATGTATGACCTGCAAGAACAGCCAGACCAAGGGTAAGAGTAGGTGCCTTGAGCGAGACTTGTGGTATTGGCTCTAACACTGCCCTGTACTGTATGACCTGCAATAAGAAACAACCAGACCCGGGGCGGCGGTAAAGTAGGGCCCTGAGCCAGGACTATGAGTTGTATTGTGTCTCTACACTCTGCCCCTGTATCCTATGACTCATCAGAAAACATCCAGACCAGCGTAAAGTGGGCCTGAGTCCAGCACTTGGTGGTATGACTCTAACCCTGGCCCTATGTATGATCTGTAGAAGAACAGTCCAGAGACCAGGTAAAGGTGGTGCCTGACCAGACTTGTGGTATTGCTCTACACACTGCCCTGTATGTTGACCTACAGAAGACACAGCCAGACCGGGTTAAGTGGATGCCTGAGCCAAGACTTGTGTATTGGCTCTTCCGAGCTGCCCTGTAAAATGTATGACCGTGCAGAAGAACAGCCAGAACCAGGTTAAAGGTGGTGCCTGAGCCAGACTTGTGGTATTGGCTCTTACAGTGCCCTGTATGTATGACCTGCAAGAAGAACAGCCAGAACCAGGGTAAAGGTGGGTCTAGCCACGACTTGTGTATTAGGCTCAACAACGCCCTGTATGTATTGACCTGCAGCAAGAACAGACCCAGGGGTAAAGGTGGCATGCCTGAAGCCCTGTGGTATTGGCTCTACACTGCCCTGTATGTATGACCTGCAGAAGAACAACCAGACCAGGGTAAAGGTGGTGCCATAGCCAGACTTGTGGTATTTGGCCTGTCACTGTTCCTTGTAAGTAGACCTGCAGAAGAACAACCAGCCACCAGTGGTAAAGTGATGGTGCTGAGCCAGACTTGTGGTCATAGGGGGGCCTACTACTGCCCTGTATGTATGACCTTGCAGACAGAACAGCCGACCAAGGGTAAAAGGTGGTGCCCTTGAAGCGAGACATGTCTAGTATTGGCTCTACACTAGCCCTGTATGTATGACCTGCAGAAGAACAACCAAGAACCAGGGTAACAGTGTGGTGCGCGACCAGCTTGTGGGTATTGCCTCTACACTAGCCCTGTATCGGAATACCTGCATATGAACAAGACCAGAACCAGGGTACAGGTGGTGCCCGAGCCAGACTTGTGGTATTGGCGTCTACCAAACCACTGCCCCTGCTGTATGACCTGCAGAACGAACAGCCCAGACCAGGTAAAGGTGTGCCCTCGAGCGTGAGAGACACATCGAGTACTTGGCTCCTAACACTCCCTGTATGTCATGACCTGCAGAAGACCAGCCCGACCAGGGTAAAGGTGCGTGCCTGAGCAGACCATTCATGTCATTGCGGCTCTACCACTGTCCCTGTCATGTATGACCTCCAGAAGTTGGGACGCGAAACGAAAAACAAAACAGCCCAGACAGGCAAAGGTCTGCCCTCGAGCCAGACCTTGTGGTCTTGCGGCATCTACACCTGCCCTGCATGTATGGCACCCCTACAGAACAACAGCCAGACTCCACGGTCACAAGTGGGTGGCCTGAGCCAGAACCTTCTGCTGTTTGGCCTCTACAACTGCCCTGTATGTATGCCTGCAGGAGAACACAGCAGCGCCAGGGTAAACAGGTGCGTCGTCCTGAGCCTGACCATTGTGGATATTGCCCCCTCCTACACTGCCCTGTTAATGTGTGACGCTCGCAGAAGGAAACAGCCAGACCAGGGTAAAGCGGTGCTGCTGACGCACGACACTTCTGGTATTGGCTCCGCCCTGTATGTATGACCTGCAAGAACAGGCCAGTACCAGGGTAAAGGCTGGCTGCCTGAGCCCCAGACTTGTGGTATTCAGGCTCCACACTGCCCTGTATGTAATGCACCTGCAGAAGAACCAGCCAGACCAGGGCTAAAGGTGGTGCCTGAGCCAGACTTGTGGAATTGGCTACCAACGACTAGCCCTGTACGGTATGACCCCTGCTAGCAAGATACCAGCAGACCAGGGGTACAACGGCGTGCTGCCTGAGCCAGACTTGTAGTTAATTGGCTCTACAACCTGCCCTGTAATGTATGACCTGCAGCAAGAACAGCCAGCCACCCAGGGTAAAGGTGGTTTTTCTTTGGCTCTGAGCCACACTTGTGCGTATCGGCTCTAACACTGCCCTGTAATGTATAGACCTGCGAACGCAAACAGACGACCCAGGTAAGGTGGTGCCCTGAGCCAGACTTGTGGTATTGGCTTCTACACTGGCCTTTATGATGACCCTGCAGAAAAACACGCCATGACCATGGCTAAAGCGGTGGTGCCCTGAGCCAGACTTGCTGGTATTGGCTCCTCTCTTACACCTCCCCTGTATTGTATAGCACCTGCCGAAGAACATACAGACCAGGGTAAATATGGTGGTGCCTGAGCCAGACTTTTAGTTATTGCTCTCTACACTGACCTGTATGAGTATTACCTGCAGAAGAACATCCCAGACAGGGTAAAAGGTGTGCCTAAAGAAGCCAGACTTGTGGTAATGGCCTCTACAACTGCCCTGTATGTTATGACCAGCAGAAGAACGACAACCAGGGTAAAGGTGTGCCTGAGCCAGACTTGGGTATTGGCTCTACACTGCCCCTGTATGTATGTTGACCTAGAAGAATCACTCCAGCACCAGGGTTAACAGGGTGGTGCCTTGAGCCAGACTTGTGGTGTACTTGGCTCTACACTGACCCTGTATTATGGACCTGCAGAAAGAACAGACAGACCAGGGTAAAAGGTGGTGCCTGAGCCAGACTTGTCGTATGACTCTACCGCCCGTATGTATTACCTACAGCAGAACATGGTCCATACAATCCTGCCGCAGTCTACACTGCCTTAAAGTTATTTAGGACTGACCTGTCAGCGCCAACGTTCATATATGTCGCTCAT
Organism: Phyllomedusa bahiana; assembly: GCA_025379985.1. Classification (NCBI taxonomy): domain Eukaryota; kingdom Metazoa; phylum Chordata; class Amphibia; order Anura; family Hylidae; genus Phyllomedusa; species Phyllomedusa bahiana. The sequence continues at coordinate 103,856 of JAODAL010006065.1, forward strand.
AATGATTTGTCCAATATATAAATATCTATAAATAATAATCCCAATACACTTGTCTATGGGGGTGATGTCTCTTTATATACTGTGCGCTCTCGTCTATGGGGGTGATGTCTCTGTATATACTGTGCGCCCTCAGAGTCGGTGGGTGATGTCTCGTATATACTGTGCCCTCTTCTGGCTATGGGGGGGGGGGGTGAGTCCTCTGTATATACTGTGAGGTTTCTCTTTGTCTATGGGGTATTGTCTCAGTATATGCTGTGCGCTTTCATCTATGGGGTGTGATGTTTCAGTATATACTGTGTACTCTTGTCTATGGGGGGTAATGTCTCAGTATATGCTGTGTGCTCTCGTCTATGGGGGGGTGATATCTCAGTATATATTGTGCGCTCTCATCTATGGGGGCTAATATATCAGTATATACTTTGTGCTCTTGTCTATGATGGGTAATGTCTCGGTATATGCTGTGCGCTCTCATCTATGGGATAATGTCTCGATATATATACTGTGCACTCTCATCTATGGGGGTGATGTCTCTGTATATACTGTGCGCTCTCGTCTATGATGGGTAATGTCTCGGTATATACTGTGCGCTCTCGTCTATGGGGGTGAAGTCTCTGTATATACTGTGCGCTCTCGTCTATGATGGGTAATGTCTCAGTACATACTGTGCGCTCTCGTCTATGGGGGGTGAAGTCTCTGTATGTACTGTGCGATCTCATCTGCTATGGGAGGATGATGTCTCTGTATATACTATGTGCTCTTGTCTATGGGGGTAATGTCTTGGTATATATTGTGCGCTCTCGTCTATGGGGGTAATATCTCAGTATATACTGTGCACTCTCATCTGTGGGGGGGGGGGGGTAATGTCAAAGTATATAATGTGCTCTCGTCTATGGGGGGTGATGTCTCTGTATATACTGTGCGCCCTCATCTATGGTGGGGTGATGTCTCTGTATATACTGTGCCCTCTCGTCTATGGGGGGTGATGTCTCTGTATATACTGTGTTCTCTTGTCTATGGGGGGTATTGTCTCAGTATATGCTGTGCGCTTTCATCTATGGGGTGTGATGTTTCAGTATATACTGTGTACTCTTGTCTATGGGGGGTAATGTCTCAGTATATGCTGTGTGCTCTCGTCTATGGGGGGGTGATATCTCAGTATATATTTTTAGCTCTCATCTATGGGGGCTAATATATCAGTATATACTTTGTGCTCTTTCATGGGGTGGTAATTTTCTCAGTATATGCTGTGTGCTCTCGTCTATGGGGGGGTGATATCTCAGTAAATATTGTGCGCTCTCATCTATGGGGGCTAATATATCAGTATATACTTTGTGCTCTTGTCTATGATGGGTAATGTCTCGGTATATGCTGTGCGCTCTCATCTATGGGATAATGTCTCGATATATATACTGTGCACTCTCATCTATGGGGGTGATGTCTCGGTATATACTGTGCGCTCTCGTCTATGATGGGTAAGGTCTCAGTACATACTGTGCGCTCTCATCTATGGGGGGTGAAGTCTCTGTATGTACTGTGCGCTCTCATCTACTATGGGAGGGTGATGTCTCTGTATATACTATGTGCTCTTGTCTATGGGGGTAATGTCTTGGTATATAATGTGCGCTCTCATCTATGGGGGTAATATCTCAGTATATACTGTGCACTCTCATCTGTGGGGGGGGTAATGTCTCAGTATATACTGTGCTCTCTCGTCTATGGGGGGTGATGTCTCTGTATATAAAGTGCGCTCTCATCTATGGGGGTGATGTCTCTGTATATAGTGTGCACTCTCATCTATGGGGGTGATGTCTCTGTATATGCTGTGCGCTCTCGTCTATGGGGGGGTGATGTCTCTGTATATACTGTGGGCTCTCATCTATGGGGGTGATGTCTCTGTATATACTGTGCGCTCTCATCTATGGGGGTAATATCTCGGTATATATTGTGTCCTCTCGTCTATGGAGAGTAAGATCTCAGTATATACTGTGTCCTCTCCTCTATGGAGAGTAATGTCTCGGTATATACTGTGTGCTGTTTTAACTGTTCTGCGACTAGATTTGGCGCCAAAGAATCATAAATGTGTCTAATTCTACAAATGTGATGCGACGCCGCTAGACCGCCATAAATTTTCGATGCATTACAAAGTGTTGCGCTGGCACTTATCGCACCAAAGTTGGAAGTGTGACTGTTCGTACATCTATAGAACAAATCTACTAAAGCTTTTTGATGCCAGATAACTGCCGTAGCCCCGTTCTTACATGTCGCCCTATGTGTATATACAGTAAATTTGTACAGCTTTCCTCTTCAATTAATTTAGTATTTAAGTAAAAAAAACTGATTCACACTATTGTCATTACAATTGCAAGTATTATATTATTATTTTTTAATAATATGAAATTTGATTTTTTTTATTGTTGAATAAACCTCCTACTCTAGGCAAAATATGAAAACAACTGTTCCTCAAGCTCAAATAAATATATATGAAGATTAACTGTGAGACTGCACTGTAGGGTGCACTGTAGGGTGCAGTTTCACACCTAATATTCATACTGAGTTTGAGGAGCAGTTTTTTTCATCTTTTGCCTGTAGTAGGAGGTTCATTCAACAATAAAAAAAAAAAATGAAAATTACAGAGGGATTTACCGGGCCCGTATGCCGATGCATGCAAGCCGCATGTACGCCGCAAGCCGGCCGAGGCTAATTGTGCCGAAATGGACGCTTACGTCAATGTCACCTCTGTCCTCACATTGCCTGGTGACTGGAGGGCAGGATAGCTTACACGGAAGCATGCCATGGCAGAAGATAACAGTGGAGGAGAATCTGTATCTCCCCTGCACAAATAGCACTGAAAGCAGAAGTATTTTACGTACCCCCTGTCAACCTGCGGCAAACCCCCAGGGGTCAGCGGACCACAGGTTGAGAACTCCTGTGATAACCTATACTGGATCCGCCTCACATTGTTTCTAATGGAAAAACTGTGTCACAGTGGATTGTAGAACGCTGAGGTTGAGTTCACACCGTGTTTTTTTTACACGGATTTTGCAGCAGTATTTGTAAGTCAAAACCAGGAATGCTGCCTACCCAGAGAAAAAGAATAATGGAAAGGTTTACTTTGGGGGTTTAGACCTACCCGGTTTTGGCTTACAAATGTCCCAAAACCAAAAGGGCCTTTTTCCGGCAATGGCAAATACCCGGCGGGTTCATCCGACCGGTATTCGTCCGGTTTGTGTGCCGTCCCTACGGCCGTGGGTGGGGACGGATTTTCTCCGCGATGAGCAGAGAAAAACCCTCCCCCTTTACATTCACTTGCACATATTCCATCTGAAAACCGGACAGAAGAAAGTGCATGTTGAATGATTTTCGGGCGGGGCCCTAGTGGGGTTTTCCAAAAAAGCCCGTTGTGCTCTTTGCAGCCAGTTTTCCCCGACGGCGGAAAAACCGGGGCCGCAAACCTGTGCCGTGGGGACATGCCCTTAACGTAAAAAAAACCACTATCAGAATCCACCTGGACGGATTACCTGGACCCATGTGTATATTTAAGCTAAAAACCTGTTTGAAAAAGCAAACAAATTAATCCAAAATCCAGACACACGGGCACAGATTTTAGGCAATTCCACAGCGATTCAGTTTTCAGTGCTGAAAATCAGCTGTGGGAACCTAACCTTAGAAAAACACACATCTCCTCTTAAGATAAGTAGGGGGGAAAACCTACACTGATACAATAGCCTGGAAACACCAAATAGAAATAAACTACAAATACACGTACAGTTGCATAAATCCTAGGACATAAAACATAACCTTTAATAGCACATAAATAAAAAACTAAATAATACCTAAATATACTAACTATCCTAATCTAATAGAGACAAACAACTATCCCTACAAAAACTACCTAGCCAAAAAATTGGGGTGTGCGCCCCGACAAGGGTGTACCCAATCTACCCTACACAATATTACTCTAGGACTATTACTAACTACAAAATTACACACAAAGACAAAATAGCTAAAGGTACATATAATATGATAGATAAAAATAGTTATTATAGTCCAATTAGTACACATACAATCCCAGATAATGGATCCGAATATAGGACACCAAATAGTTTATCCATATTTTTTTGGCTAGGTTGTTTTTGTAGGGATAGTTGTTTGTCTTTATTAGATTAGGATAGTTAGTATATTAAAGGAGTTGTCTCATTACGAGCTTTCAGCCTGTCAGTGTCCCTGGTAAGTTGAACTGAGGGGCGTGCTTCTTGGTCTGTCTGTTCTGCTCCCTCTCCCCCCTCCCATCAGCACACAGGCAGCTACGTAACTTCTATACCGGGGGGGGGGGGGAGGGGGTTTGCTCTCAGAGTTCACCCTGTGTGTGCCTGCCTAGGTCTGTTACAGGAGAGGGCTGATCTATGAGTGTAGAGAGGTCTGTGAAGCTGCTGTGTATGCTAATAGAGCAGAGGGGATGCATGTGTTCCTATATCCCCTGCTTAGCATACAAGTCTCCACATCTCCAGCAACAACAAGGGAAGTGTTAATATACACAGGATGTCTCACAAATACAGGAGAGCAGAAAGTATTCACTTGCCTGATCTGTACAGTATTAGTATAGTCACAGTTCCAAAGACATATCATGATTATAGTAACAGACAGGGTCACTGCTGTCACATCTATCTGTGTAGAGAGCAGGAGGAAGCAGGGACACACAGGGTTAATCCAGGCTGCATGGACACAGGCCAGAGTCCTCCCTCCCCCTCCTTCCACTACAGAAGCATTCTGTGCGGGAGGGGCTCTCTGCTCAGACCTGTCTTCAAAGGTGATGAGTCATTCAGACCTGACAGCCAGTAAGATAAGGATCAACAGGTCAGCTACTATAGAGATTTGAGAAGCTGATGTAGTAATACTAACAGGGCTAGCTCAAAATCAGTAGGACATTTGTAATGAACATATATTGCAAAGCTGCTTGTTTTTTAAAGATCTTTAAATTAAAACCCAATCATTGTAGCGAGACAACCCCTTTAAAGGGGATTTGCCAGGGCGCAAGTTTCTTACCTCTCTCCTTAGCACAGGGAGAATGTCTACAAATCACGCTGAGTCATGAAGGCTGCAGGGCTGAGAGGGAGGGGGTGAGTAAGGAGTGAGGAATAAGGGGAGCGTCTCAAAACTTAAGTGAAATAATAAACAGTACAGCAGTGGATTCTCATATCAGCAAGACAAAGCCTCATAGACTGCACTTTCTACCCGGTGCCTTAAAAGCTCATTCATTTTGCCTGTCATCAGATAAGAAGTGTTTCATGCAAGCGCGGCCTGTTAGCTCCTGGGTCGTGTCTAGTGGAAGCTTTCAGGTAACTAAGGGGGATTGAGAAAATTTGCTGTAGCTCTCAGAGTCTTCACTTTTTGTAATCACATATATCTAGAAAAGTGATTAAATACCCATTTTGGAGGTTCCCACGTCAACATTACATGGTGGCAAAACCCCTTTAAGGTATTATTTAGTTTTTTATTTATGTGCTATTAAAGGTTATAAACCTAACCTTAGCCAGGTTCAAACAACGTCTTTTTGCAGGGTTTGTGATGTGCAAAATTCACGTCTTTTTTTCTCGATTTCGCATCTAAATGCATACAAACTATGTGACATCAGGGTCTCATTGAATTTAATCAGAATAAGCAGGAATCCAGTACACTGCTGCGATTTTTTGCTTACCGTTTGAGGCATTATGCACTGGACAAAAGAAAGGGAGGAAGAACCATTATCAAAGCGTAAATGTGCCAAAAGATGCATCAAGTTCTCTGTGCTGGGAAAAAAAGCATTAAAACAAGCAACAAAGAAATGGACCTAAAGACACATCAAATGAAGAAAACACAAGAAAAAACCTTATTACAAATGCACATTTCTCTTGTGTAATAAGCATTTATTTCACTGTAAAAAAAATATTTCGTATGAACATATCCTAATAGTCCATTTTATATCCACATGGACTATTAGTTTATGGGACGCTGGATGGTCTCTTCACTTTGGAATATTTATCCAAGTGGAATCCATCTCTTATCCGTGCAGCCCATTGGCAACAGTGAGGGGGGAGCTGGCTTTTTGCTGTTTTCTTTAATAAAAGTTAAACACTAACATATGTACCACAGACTGTAACGTGTAGAAACTACAGCTTATTCCACAAAAAACAAGACCTCTTATTGCTGTGTTGATGAAAAAAATCTAAAAGTTATTACTTCCGGAATTGGAGATAAAAGATCCAGAAATATTGTGCGGTCCTGATAGGGGTTCAAAATGCATGGGGTACGGGATTTTTTTGTGTATACAGTTGTGCAGCGAGTGCAGACTTGAGTACAATTTTTGATTGAATAAAGTTTATTTGCAACCAAATCGTCTAATACATACACACATCCTAGCCACGAGACGCAGCTCGGGAATAAATTACATTCACACAATAAAGCATACACACAATTCAATTCAAGACAATACGATACATTACAATACCATACGATACCATATTCCTACCACTAGGGACTTATGTAAATCCCATGCTAATCTATATCAATAACTAGCATGCAATAGTACACTCTTATCTATGAACATATTTCTATTGTAAAACGTCTAAGTACTGTAACTAGCTTTAGACCTGTGTGGGAAAAGGTTAGTGGGGAAATGGGAGGCGGATATGCGGGAGGGAGGGTGGGAATACACAAAGGCCCGAAGCTTTATTAAAACGATATGCAAACACACACAAGGAGGGAAGAGGGTTATGGGAAAGGACAATGATCAAGCAAATAAGCAATACAGCAAATAAGCATTAAAGATTGTCGTCTCCCTGAAGATCATCCAGGCTGTTGTAGTCTCTGAGCTGGCTGTGAATTAGCCGCCGACAATCTTGACTTGAGTACAATTGGGGATCCCGATAGATACCGACCAAAACTCATTAGGTAATTGCATGAGTAACAATTCCATAACATTTTCTAAGAAAAGGGGCACATCTCTCCTTATGGAGAGCACCAGTTAAGGTGTGTAGTGTTTTGATTGCCTTTTAGCCCACTACTAAGCATCTGCATATCACAAGGCATTATGGGAAAGGAGCTGGGAAGCTCACTGCGCCCTCTATTGGTTGTAACAAATCCTCAATTTACTTCTGATTCACTGAATCTTTGAGAAGCAAAAAGGAATATTAGTCAAGCCAATATCGCTCATCTACATACGCCGTTTCGGGGTTTTGCCACCTTAACTGGTGCTCTCCATAACAAGAGATGTTCCCCTTTTCTTAGAAAATGTTATGGAATTGTTACTCATGCAATTACCTTTTTTTTATACAAGTAATCAGAATAGAAACCTAGAATTTGGAAAACCCCCTAAGAGCAGATTGTTGTGTAGCAGCGCCTCTTCTTGGCACATTGCTACCCGACCCACTATTCTTGATCCAAATATAAGCGGTTTTGTGTCCATATGCAGCTGACGGCTGAGGTAAGATGCACTTGATTTATTCTTCTATGGAGGTAGCACATTCTATGAAAGATTTCCCTGACAGCTGAAGAATTAATTACTTGGGGTCATGGTTCTCTCATTTTCAGCACAGGGCAGGATTATAGTGTGAACCTGCCATTGCTTCCAGCAGTCAGTGCTCGGGATAGTGAAATAATTAGCTGCCAGATTCGAGTCTTCCCATCCTTCAGCTTGTCTTCACCCACTTCAAAGCTTCATGTACTTTCATCAGTAGGATAATTGATCCCTATTCTGTACATTCTGATATTAGTTTGCCTTGGTATCTTTAGAGCCCATTGTCAGAGGAACCTATAACTTGTATCTATTCACCAATAGTGCAGCCTGCGACCTTCCTTCTTAGACTATAACGTAATAAAACTTCATCTAGCCCTGGATAGCGCAACCTATATGGCTAATAATTTTGGCTAAGATTTTGTGTTCCTTTATTCTGGATGGATTTCTGGATCAATTCTTGTTTCACATATATGGCTAATAATGTCAGATTCCTTTCACCAATCATACAGACTTCAAGGTGAAAATTTCACATCTGTATCTTCTGTCAATGTTATGAATAAAATACAAAAGTATCCAAACCCCTAAAACAGATTGGTTTGAATGACAGATTTTCCAACTAAATTAAAGGAGCTTTGCCATGATCTAATGTTGACGTGGGATCCTCCAAAATGGGTACTTCTAAATATATGTCATCAAAAAAAGTGAAGTCTCTGAGAGCTACACCCTGACTTACATGCCCTTGTGAACAAGGGCGATCTGTAACGCCCGAAACGCGTTGGTCCTCACCTGTCCTGCACCCTGTCTGCATGTTGGTTGCAATAAAATAACCTGTTTTAACCGCACCGCTGGATCCATTCCATTATATCTTTGCAAGTGTTTGTTTGGCCTCGGCTGTCGGCCAGGATCCGTGACGGAGGAGGGTTACTCAGCTGGAAGCATTCAAGCGATACACAAAGGAGAACGTGGTGAGCACTTTCCGCTTTAGTATTTCATATAAGTATTTGGATCATGAAGCTTATGGTTACTGTTACAGGACCATCATTTTGATAGGTGCTATACTTTAACATCTCTGTGGTCTTCCTGCAGTTCTATGAGCTGTTTCATAAGGGTGAATTCCCACGGCTAAGATCAAATACCGGTCGGATTTTTTGACCGGTATTTTATCTTTTATTGCACGCAGGGGGACAGCTTTTGTCCGCGGTTTGCAGATTCACGCTGTTCCCCTTCACACCCACATGTTCAAGCCGGGAGGAGGAATGAACATGTTCTAAGTTTTTAGGAACGTCGGCGGTGACAAAAACTGTCCGCCGGAAAATCCAGGGACTGCTGCACGGATTTTTTTTTATTTAAATCAATGTAAAAGGTCGACAGTCGGTTTACAGATGGTTTTCAAATCCGAAAACCATCTGTAAAACTGGCTGAGCCCTGCCATTGGGACAAGCCCTAACAGGGCGATCAGTTGTTCTGTGTTTATGGACAGGCAAGAAACAGCTTTGTGTTGAGCCTCAGAGATCAGATGACCAAAGAGGTTTGGTGTAACGGACCTAGGTAGTGGATCCACTGGGTCACCGCAAGCGGTGGTAGAAGCCACACCAGGGAGCGGAGTCTAAGTGGGCCCCGGTATTCAACAGAGCCCGCCGCAAAGCGGGATGGACTTGCTGCGGCGGGATTCCACCAGGTCGCTACCCCTGATGTGACTTGCTTGCGGTGGCAGCCGAGGTGCAACGAAGTACAAAATCGACAGGCTAACTCGTAGTCGGGGATGGGCCAAGAGGTCAGGGCAGGCAGCAGAGTTTCGTGGTCAGGAGACGTAAGCCAAAGGAACTGGTACACGGAACGAGCAACCGGGACGTTAAACAGGCTTCCTCTCATAGGATAGGGCACTATGGAGTCAGCAGAGTCCAGGAAGAGATGGGGCCCTTAAATAGAGTCAGCGAGCGGCAGTCCGAATTTCCGGCGTACTGTCCCTTTAAATCCGGAAGAGCCGGCGCGCGCGCTCCCTAGGAAGCGGGGAAGCGCGCATTGGCCGGCAGACAGGCGACAAGCATCAGGAGCGTGGTCCGGTGAGTACATGCACCCGTGGGAGCGAGCGCGCCCGCCGTCCACGGCGCTGCGCCCCCCCGGGCACAGCAGGGATGGGGCAGGAACGAGTGCGCCCACAGCCCGGACCCCGGGCTGTGGCACCACTCGTGACATTTGGCTTTTCAGGGCAGAACCACAACAAATTGATCCTGCCTATCAAGGCTTTGATTATGAGAAACAATGAGCACGTACACAGATGGAGGTTAGCAAAGAATAAGATACACAATGCACAGAAAATGATTGTGGGGCATGTAGTTTTAATGGGAACAAGGAGACAGCACTATGATAGTAATGACGCTACTGTTTGGCTGCAGAGAACTAAAGCTAAATATAGAACAGGAAAGGCACAAATTAGCATAGAAAACATCACAAAGTCATGACTGAAGACTATTTGAGGATTTTTTTTTTTTTAGTTAACTGGACAATATTGCTTACATAAGTATTAAAGTAATGTGTCAGGTTGTTAGGGGTTTTTGTTTTAACTAAACTTGATGGCCTATTCTTACTGTGGGGTCTGACTCTTATAAGTTATTTTTTATTCGCCCTTCCTGGCTAATTTGCTCCATGTTGTTTAGGGCTTGTTCACACGGCATTTTTCAGATCCGTTTTTGGATCCGCTTTTCAGACCCAAAACGGACCCAAAAATGCATCTAACAATGTGCAGTGTGATTTGCACTGCTTTCAATGTAAAACACGCATCACCGTTCAGATGAGTGATCGCCGATGCGTGTTTACTTGTGTCATTTCGATGCATTTTTCCAATCCATTTAAAGAATTGTCATCTCAATTCTACTTGCCTTTTATGCAAGTGAAATCCCCATAAAAAACAATGGAGTGCGTTTTTGGAGCCTGAAAAACAGATCCAAAAACGCAACACACTTTTGGGTACGTTTTGGATGCGCTTTTCGCATCCGAAAAATGCATTGGATTAAAATTTGAATGTCTGTGATTTGAAAGAAAATGCATTGAAAAATGGATCCGAAAGCTCATGCAAAACGTATCCAAAAACACATTTGCAGATGCATTTTTGGATACGTTTTTTGGATGCAGTTTTCAATGCATTTTTCATGCAATGAAAAACGGATCCAACACTTGTTTGAACTTGATGGACATGTGTCTTTTTTTCAACCGTACTAACTATGTAACAACACACCGTGTGAACATACCCTTAGGTTGGTTCTATTGCGCTTATGGAACAATGTTGCTCATTTCACTTTATTATTTTTATTCTTAAAGAATTAATGAATAGCTTAATAGTAAAGATTGGTCTGTTCCATTAAGTTACAGTGTCCCTGCTTTATTTGTTTCTAGTGCATTAGCAGACCTTGTGGGAACTTGTGGATGCCAGAAGACTGGCATTTATGTAGTCGATTAATTCTTTTTTTTTCAAATTCAGTAATTTTTATTGAAAGTTTTACAAAGGCTTACATAAAGAAAAGGGGTAATGGATAAGGAGAAAGCAGCAAACAAGAACGCAAATCATGAAAATTCCAACCCTTTCACCCACTCCGAACATATTCCTAAAAATCCTCTAGAACATTATCATACAGTAACTGCGACATTATTGTATTGCAAAATCAATAGATCAAGTATAACATTTTATTCTTTGACTTTCTATGACACTTTGTTGAGAAAAAAGTTTCTAGACCATGAACTCTTGATTGTTCCAACTAATACCTTGAATTGCATGGAGTCCTTGACACACAGGATGGACTGTTCAATGAATTGTGACAATGTTAAATGTTTTGCAAACACCAGTGAAACACTTTTCATCGACAGTCAACATTCTAGATTTAATCACAATAAACAGTCATGCTCGAATGCCGCAAGGAACCCGTCACCATTAAGTTACAAGCAAAATTATGAGAATCTGCAGTGGAAACAAAATGTTTTATTGCATTGGACTTCTGTTTGTTTTGCAGGCTTGCAAATATTGTAATGTTTAATAAGGAGGATAGGTGTTCCAACATCAACCATACTGTGTCCCAACATAGGTAAGTATGTGGTTGGAGGAATGGGGGCGACACATATTGTTTAGTATGACTGTCATCTGAAAGGGAATGGAACATCTTAGTTATGAGGAAAGGGTAAAAGAATTTTTGAGGTGTGTGTGTGTGTGTGTGTGTGTGTGTGTGTGTGTGTGTGTGTGTGTGTGTGTGTGTGTCTCAAAAGACAAGGGGGCATTCCCTCCATGTGGAAAAAAAAAAAAGATTCAATATTCAGAGAAGGAAAACCTTCTTTATTATGAGAACTATGAATCTGTGGAATAGCTGGTTGAGGAGCTGGCACAGCAGGAACAGGTGAGGGCTTCAAGAAAGGTTTAGATAATCACTTACTACTAAATAATATTAATACTTTTGTAGCTGTATAAAACATCTGGATCCAGTCTGATGGAAATTTCTATATCAGGAATGAAATATTACTTTAGGGCAGATTGTTTCACGCCTTGAGTTCCAAGTCTCATTAGTAGAAGAAAAGAAAGCTTAAAAATTTCCTTTACCCCTCCCTTCATCCCTATATTTCCCCACCACTGGTTGCACTCTTTTAAACCGTACCAATTATGCAACTATAAGTTCAAAGAAAATATATTAAAATATAGAACTACAAAACTACATGTGCGGATGACCATATAGCTGTTATAGTGGCCAGAAATACTGGGGCACATTAGAGGGGTGTTCCCATCCCGCCGATGATGTCACATTAATTTTACTCATCACTGTGCCATTTATAGATAAAGGCCCCTATATGGGTATGTTCACATAGCGTATTGCAGCCGTATTTCAACATGTCCTATGCATGTTGCTATATGTCTGCAATACGCCTGCTGCTTCAGAAGACGTGTTGGACAGCGCGTACTTCTGATGCGCTCCCAATGACATTCACTTAATGAGAGCTATGAATTACCGTATTTGCAATTCGGGCATATTGCAGTGCAATTACGTGCCAAATTATGCCCCGCAAATACGCCCTAAGGCCTCCTTAGGGTGCCCTTAGGCAAATAGGGTGTAATAGGGTTTAGAAGCTGGTCTCTATGACGGACATTTAAAAAAACACTTTTCTTTAAGCATAAAAAGTGCAATAGTGTCACACAAAATTCGTACACGGGTTCAGACTATCACATGCCTTCTTGAAAAAGAGGAGGGCCCACACAAACCATTCCTCAGCCCACAGGAACTAGAGCATCTGCAAGAGCTGGGGACCAATTGTCCACCTTTGTGAAGGCGTGTTGAAACCCAAGCTTGCACCTGATTTTTATATGAGCTTCTACCATAGTGTCCACCAAGGAGCCAAAATCTGGATGGCCTCCCCTTTTGGGGAGACAGAAGGGCAGGGGTGCCAATAGGGCAGTACGGGCAGTAGTCTTGTCAGGGCCCTAATCAAAAAGGGGCCCACTGATATGTTAAAAATAGGAAATAGTAATAGGTGGGGGCTCCATTTGATTTGGCTGTATGGGGCCCTGAAACGGTAAATAGATGACTCATGCCAGCCCTGCGGAAGGGTCAGCAGATAGCCACATATGCCACCCACAAAATTTAGGAGGGATATATCAAATAGGGAAGCCACACTCTTAAAAGTCCAGTGACAAATGTGATGTGAACGCAGAGCAAAATAAATCAAAATGGATTAAATGAATAGGAATATCAAAATTATAACATTTCTTCTCTTGTTAGATGGCTGGATAAAGCAGAGGTGTATGCTCTAAGAGACTGAAAAGTGGACGTGCAAAGTGCTGTCACTCAATTGGAGTCCCACACACAGTGAATTTAGGCAGCCCAGAGACACCACTCTTGGGACATTGCACACCTCAGGCTTTCAATTCCCGTGAACCTCATTGCTTCGATCCGGAGTCCTGGGTCAATCACAGCATGTATACACCATGCAGCCATGTGTACATCCATAATGAAACCTAGATGAGCATTGTGTCTCAAGATCTTTTTATACCCAGAACACGGGGGCATCCTCTACGTCTTTAGGAAAGAAAGTTTCTACATAAACATAGAAAGGGATTCTTTACTGTAAGAGCAGTGAGACTGTGGAATTCTCTGCCAGAGGAACTTGTCTTGGTGAATTCAATAACATAGTTCAAAAAGGGGTTGGATGCATTTCTGGAGAATAATAATATAACAGGTTATAGTGACTAGGATTGTGGAGAAGGGTCATTGATCCAGGGATTTATTCTGATTGCCAGATTGGAGTCGGGAAGGAATTTTTTCCCTGAAATGAGGACAATTGGCTTCTACCTCATGGGGGTTTTGCCTTCCTCTGGATCAACACTATAGCACAATAGGCTGAACTGGATGGACGTCTGTCTTTTTTTCAGCCTTACAAACTATGTAACTTTGGAACTATGTATCCGTTCCCATGTCAATGGCCTCGACTTCACCACTGGAGAAAAGATTTGACACTTGAAAGCCAAAAACACTTTTTCAATGGTTGCAAAACGTTTTAATAAATTGTATTCTTTGTTTTCATCTTGGATTGTACAGCACTCCGTCATATGTTAGTATTATAATAGATACAGTGAGGAAAACAAGTATTTACTCAGCCACCAATTGTGCAAGTTAACCCACTTAAAAAGATGAGAGAGGCCTGTAACTGACATCATAGGTCGACCTCAACTATGAGAGACAAAATGGGAAAACTAATCCAGAAAATCACATTGTCTGATTTGGAAAGAATTTATTTGCAAATTATGGTGGAAAATAAGTATTTGGTCACCTACGAACAAGCAAGATTTCTGGCTCTCACAGACCTGTAACTTCTTCTTTAAGAGTCTCCTCTGTCCTCTGCTCATTACTTCTGATGAAGCGCGGGTACACGCGCGAAACGCGTAAAGTCTTTTTTAAGTTCCTATGTTTTTAATTTTGTCACGGTAATGCCGAGACATTTTTAAGAATAAAAACTTTTAATGAAAAGCCTTTAGACTTGGCTTTTTTACCTACACCTGCACGTGCGCCGGGTCCATTTTTTCCTTTATCTCCATTTTGTGGCTTATTCTCCGACCGGTTATCCGAGTGGAGCACCAGAGACCATCGGCTGCCGTAGTAAGGGCTACGGGGTATAAATAGCCCTGCAAGCGCTTATGAGTGTTGTGCCTCTACAATAAAAGCGCAACACTAGAAGGTGAGAATATTTCTCTCTATTTTTCTCCTCTTCAAGTTACAATATAACGCTATTGTGCGCCCCCTTTCTTTTTTCCTTTTTGCATAATTCCCTGTAGTAATGGCACCTGCTTGAACTTGTTATCAGTATAAAAGACACCTGGCCACAACCTCAAACAGTCACACTCCAACCTCCACTATGGTAAAGACCAAAGAGCTGTCGAAGAACACCAGAAGCAAAATTGTAGCCCTGCACCCGGCTGGGAAGACTGAATCTGCAAAAGGCAAGCAGCTTGGTGTGAAGAAATCAATTGTGGGAGCAATAATTAGAAAATGGAAGATATACAAGACCACTGATAATCTCCCTCGATCTGGGGCTCCACGTAAGATCTCACATCATGGGGTCAAAATTATTACATGAACAGTGAGCAAAAGTCCTAGAACCGCACAGGGGAACCTAGTGAATGACCTGCAGAGATCTGGGACCAAGGTAACAAAGGCTACCATCAGCAACACTACGCCACCAGGTACTCAGATCCTGCAGTGCCAGACGTGTCCCCCTGCTTAAGCCAGTACATGTCCGGGCCCATCTGAAGTTTGCAACAGAGCATTTGGATGATCCGAAAGAGTACTGGGAGAATGTCATATGGTCAGATGAAACCAAAGTTGAACTACTTGATAGAAACACAACTTGTCGTGTTTGGAGGAGAGAGAATGTTGAGTTGCATCCAAAGAACGCCATACCTACTGTGAAGCATGGGGGTGGCAACATCATGCTTTGGGGCTTTTTCTCTGCAAAAGGATCAGGATGACTGATCCGTGTACATGAAATAATTAATGGGGCCATGTATCGTAAGATTTTGAGTGCAAACCTCCTTCTATCAGCAAGGACATTGAAGATGAAACGTGGCTGGGTCTTTCAGCATGACAATGATCCCAAGCACACCGCCAGGGAAACAAAGGAGTGGCTCCGTAAGAAGCATTTCAAGGTCCTGGAGTGGCCTAGCCAGTCTCCAGATCTCAACCCCATAGAAAACCTATGGAGGGAGTTGAAAGTCTGCGTTGCCCAGCGACAGTCCCAAAACATCACTGATCTAAAGGAGATCTGCATGGAGGAATGGGCCAACATAACAGCAACAGTGTGTGCCAACTTCGTGAAGACTTACAGAAAACGTTTGACCTCTGTCATTGTCAACAAAGGATATATAACAAAGTATTGAGATAAACTTTTGTTATTGACCAAATACTTATTTTCCACCATAATTTGCAAATAAATTCTTTCTAAATCAGACAATGTGATTTTCTGTGTTTTCTCATTTTGTCTCTCATAGTTGAGGTCAACCTATGATGTCAATTACAGGCCTCTCTCATCTTCACAATTGGTGGCTGACTAAATACTTTTTTTCCCCACTGACTAAATAAAGTCACTAATATTAGTATTTTCGCCTAATATTCCTCATCGTAGGCTTGTACCGCAACCTGACTCACATAAGCCACCAAAGTCGCTGATATTATCCTACAGTTACTACAGGGATGGTTGATGCGCTAACCGGAGAGAGCTATTTTGGGTTAGAGGATAGATTCCAGACAGGTCTGGTTAGGGAGGGACATTAGGGGAGTGAGAAAGAAGGTCAGCTGACGGCTGCTTCACAAGCAACGACCTGCACAGTTCTGGGAAAGTATCATCTTAAGAGCAGGCCCCGGGGGTTCTGTAACGTCATTCCCCGGCTCTGTTATTTCAGTCACAGGAAAGTATCCTGTTAGGGCTGTCAGACAGGGTGTGCCGCAACGTCTCTGTAACCCAGGCCACAAGTCAGTCCGGGGAAGTGACACAGCTGCGGCTTCTAGTGTGAAGTGTGCGCTGTGACAGCTGCCAGCAGAGGCCTCCTCCCTGTGGAAACCTGAGGCCGGCTGTGTGTCACTCGAGTCATTACAAGGAAGCAGGGCGGGAGACACCATGACACATAACCTCTGACACCACATAACACGGATACTGTGGAAATGTCAGCCCAGCTCTACGCTTACCTGATGCACGTCTCATCCCTTTCCTGGCCAAAAGCACATTCTCTTTGCATCTGGGTATTATACAATCCGGTACGAGGACACGCTTACCATCTCCGCTGCATTACAACATGTGGCGTTCACAGTTTTTTGCCTCCCTTTAATACACATGCTAAAAATAGCATCCAATGTATATGGTGAATAGAGACTGTTATGGATATAAGAGGGTCATCTGTGAAACATAGACTAATATGAGATACACTTAAAGGGGTTCAGCCACAAAGTAAAATTGATGTGGGAAACTTGCAAACTAAATAATAAACATTTTCACCATTCATCATTATTAAAAATTCTGCACCGCTTTTGTTTTAGCTGCTCCTTTAGTGATCCTTTGTTTACAGCTCGTCTCCAGGGGATACGACCAGGGCTGAGAGCTTCTCAGTCCTGGTCGCACATGCTAAGACATCACCTCTCCTCTCAGACAGCTATTGAGTGTTCAAACCCCAGGTGCTGTCATTCTACTCCTGTCCTCCTTAGTAATTAGTCAAACAGTGCGAATAAATAAAAACAGAAACCTCAATCAAATATGTGCATTGATAAAGAGAAATAAAATCCACAGGTTTGGTTCCTGCAGGGATTTGAACCTAGGGCCCTTGTGCTGTGAGGTAAAAGCTTTACCTCTGAGCTACTTACACCTCTATACATAAAAAGACCTTTCTTTGACTAAAGAGAGGAAAGGCCTGGTGATGTCATCCTGCTGGGTCACATGCTATGCAATTCAAACAAATCACATACGCCCCCTTCTGAGCACACAGAGCTGAAGAGCTGAATGCAGGAGGTATGAAATGAGATCGTGGCAAAACCCCTTTAAAGGGATTTTGCCATGAAGGTATTTCATGCCTGTTTTTTCCTGCTTCAGCTTTCAGTGTTCTCTAAAGGGGCATGTATTATTTGTTTGAACTGCATATCATGTGACCCAGTAGGCTTGACATCACCATGCCTTTACCCACAGTGTTCTCACTCTAGTCCATTGGTCTGCAAAGTGAGGCTCTCCATCTGTTGGGAGACTGCAACTCCCATCATGCGTTTATGTAATCTATATCAGTGGGCATGATGTGAGTTGTAGTTTACCAACAGCTGGATAGCCGCACTTTGCAGACCAATACTCTAGTCAAACAAAGGTCTGTTTCTGTAAAGAGCTGTGAGTTGCTACAGTGTAGCTGAGTATTTAGCACTTCTGCCTTTCACCATAGAGGTCCTGGGTTAAAATCCCTAAGGAACCAAACATGTGTATTTTTTTCTTAGTGCACATACCTGATAGCGGTTTCTTTTTTCTTTTTATTTATTTGACTAATTCTAACGGAGTAGAGAGGACAAAAGTAGAATGGGGTTAAACACTCGCTCAGCAGTAAGTGTGTGTGATTACTAGGCAGGGATGAGACTGACAGTAGCTGCCTGAGAGGAAAGGTGATGTCTGAGCATGTGCGATCAGAACTGAGGAACTTTTGTCACTTTTCATATCCCTTGGAGACGAGTTATACACTATGGATCACTAAGGTAGCAGCGAAAACAAAACTGGTACAGAATTTATAATAATGATGAGTGGTGAAAATATTTATTATTTAATTTGAAAACTTCACACATTAATTTTACTTTGTGGCAAAACCCCTTTAAGAGTAGATCAACATTAAATATGTTGATTGAATGGGTAAAACATGACGCCTTGAGATCACTGTGTTAGATATTGAAGGTTGGCTGACTGCCACCGGACTGTGGGGATGGAACTGTTTTCAAAATTGTTAACCACGCTTAGATGCCAGATGGTCGCTATCTACTAAGATATGTGGTTTAAGTCTTGGTGGAGAGTAAATAATGGTCTGGGGCTGTTGAACTGAGACTCTTAAGATGGGCAAACCCCTAAGATAGCTGCCAGCCGATAATTTGTTAACTCAACAAGTATTTCTTTTTACATGCAATACACATGCACTCTCAATGGAGTGAGGAATAAAAGACACTGCCAGACATATTTGAAGATGGCTTTTCCCCCATGAGAACAAAAAAAATGGGGCATATTGAAATTCAACTGCAAATGTCAGGGAAGCGTCAGGACACCATTTACACATTAGATTAGTCTTTGGCTGACATTTATCTAAAGTGTATGGAACCTATCAGTTCCAGTTAAGAGACTTCTAAAAGGAGTTAAGCAAGAATAGAAACAGATTTTTTTTTTTTTCAAAAATAGCACCCCACCTATCCATAGGTGAACTGGATGAGGTATTGGTTCCTTTGGGTCACCGTGAGAGATAAATATGAAACATGTCAGAGAGTGGAGTCTAAGGAGTCCCCTGTTATTCACCAGAGCTCGCCACAAGGCTGGTTGGACTTTGCTTTGAGAGGCTCCCAGGTGGCAACCCATGACATTGCCGCTCGTGGTAACAGCGAGGGTGTAGACGTGGTACAGGAGGAGCAGGCTTGAGACATGGTCAGTGGACAGGTGGTAAGGGCAAGGCAGGCAGCAAACAGAACCTGGTCAAATCACTTGCGTGAAGGTTGGGGCTGGTGGCAGGCAGAAAAGAGTAAGCAATGTGGCATGGTTCAAATCCAGGAAACACAAACAGAATGATGCAAGGTTTTTTTGAAAAAACACCAACACAGTGGCAAGGTGCAGAAGAGGAGGTGACCTAATGTAGGAACCAGCATCTGTTGATTGATAATCAGCAGAGAACTGGCCCTTTAAATTTATGAGAGTAGGTGCACATGTGCTCTAGTTAGTGGGTATACGTGTGCCAGTCAGTGACAGCGAGTGGAGTCGAAGTGAGAAGAAATGAGTACAGGCGCTGGGAAACAGAGGCACAAGCGCAACCATGGTCCGAAGCGAGGACAGTGGTGGACTTCAGGAAAGTACACCCCCCTCCTCTTTCCTCTAATCCTCTCTTCTGCTGGGTCTGCCGTTTGTGGAATCTGCAGATGAGGTTGGGGACATTGATGGGCTTTTTTTTGCTCCAATGACCTCTTTTCAGGCCCAAACCACCTCCAGTCTATAACAAAAAAACTTTACCTCTTTGACCTTTCTCTGCCAGAAATTCTTGAACCTCTTTGGTATCACCAGAATCAGCTATGGTAGAGGATGTCACAGTCTTCTGGGAAAAACAATTGAGGAACAGGTGCTTCAGGAGAGAGACTTGGAAGCAATTCTGGATTCGCATAGAAGGATGCAGGCAAAGCTTATAGCACACAGGGTTGATGCGGCACATAACCGAGAAAGGACCCAAATAAGTGAGGATCAAGCTTGAGACTGGGGATCTTGAGGTGGATGTGCTTGGTAAACAACAGACAACCACAACATATCACCAGGATGGAATACAAGAGGAGATCTTCGCTTTTTATCTGCCTGTATCTGAGACTGGGAGGATACTTGGAGAAGACACCGATGGGTGTCCTGCCACATGAAGGAAATCTCTTGAAGCTAGGCATCCACAGACAAAACATCCAAGGCAGAAGGCAGGGGGAGAGGAGGATGGGGATGTTGCCCATGAACTATGAAGAAGGGAGATGCTCCAGCAGAATCAGAATTGAGATTGTTATGGGAGAATTTGGCCCATTAAAGAGGTCCGACCAATCGTCCTGACAAGACAGAATGAAATGAACGAGTCCTAAGGACTTGATTCACTTTCTCCACTTGTACAGTGTATTGAGGGTGGTATGCAGAAAAGAAATACAACTTAACTTGTATTTGAGGCGGTCTTCCATTAATAGCCTTTACAAATACGGATCAGGTTATAGGCTCCCTGCAAGTCGAGTTTAACGTAGATCCTGGCTCCACATATAGTATCAAAGAGCTCAGAGATCAAGGGTAAGGGATACCGGTTCTTGATACTGATATTATTTAAACCCTGATAGCCGATGCAGAGGCAAAGAGATCCATCCTTCTTTTCTATGTACAAAAACCTTATGGATAAAGCCTTATTGCAAGTTTTCCTTCATATAGAGGGACATGACTTGGGTTTTGGGCATAGACAAGGGATACACTCTTCCTCAAGGAGGCATCGTACCCACTGTGAGATCTATCAGGCAGTCATAGGCTTGATGGAAAAGAAGAGTCTCTGCTTGCTTTTCATTAAAGACATCAGCAAATTCCTGATATGTAGTCGGAAGACCTGGAAGAAAATCCGAGGCTGTTGATGGAGTGGCCTGCACCAAGTAAAGTGACGTGAGACACCAGGACTGGCATTGTTGTCCCCAGCGAGTGACATCTCCCATTTGCCAATCCAGTACAGGAGCGTGGAGCTCCAGCCACGGGAGGCCCAGGTGAACCATGGAGGTAGAAGGAGGCATCGTGAGGAACGAGAATGCACCAATTTGAAGGGACAGAATCTAGGAAGGCAGTAACTTGAAACTTGATCCCAGATAGGGAGCAGAGTGTGACCGGCATGGTCAAATAAGTAGAGGAGGTATCTTTACCTAGGACTGCCTCTCCCACAAAGCTAGGTGCTCAAGTTTCCCAGATGAACCAGACAGTCCTTCAGGAAGTGAAGTTGGCTGCCATAACAACAGCAGAGATTCTGGAGATGTCTGCAAGTATGTTCTTCCTCAGACACATGAGCTCTCTCCATTTGCACGGGATCATTATGAGGAACCGCCAGTATTGGCAGTGAAGGCCTTTGGAAGTTGGTGTTGCCGGAAGGATTCTTGTTGCTGGTAGAGCTCTTGCTGCCTTTCAGCAATGTCAATGCTTGTAGCAAGAAGAATGAGGTCATCAATAAAGGTTGGGAGGTCCCGTCCAGCCAGGTACACCGAGACCTTCTCAAAAAGCTGATAAAAGAGCCTCGTTATTCCAGGCTAGCCCAGAGGAGAGCATACAAAGCTGTATGGCATACTGCCTTGGCATAGGCGTACCAAAAGGACACAGCAGAGGAGGTGCGCCTGGGTTCCTCAAAGACTTTACAGAATGCTTCAAAGAAGAGTTGCAGGCTGACTGTTATTGGATCCCCTCGCTCCCAAAGGGGGGAGGCCCAGGCCAGGGCTTTGCCAGACAGAAGGACAATCATAAAGGCCACCTTGACACAGTCAGAAGGAAACTGATGTGCCATCATCTCCAGGTGTTTGGTACACAACTGTATTAGCACTAAAAAATAGTCAAAGGGAATATAGGAATTTTTTCAAAAAGCATTTCTGCTACTATTTTAGAATACATGAAAATTTGAGGTTCTTAGGGGAACATGTATGAATGGGGCTGCGCCAGAGGTTCGTGGCACTATGTAATGCACCTGAGATCGGGGGGGTGTACTGGAGGTGTGTTGCACTACTACCGTACGAAGCTACACATTTATATCCTCAGTACGGCAAATCCAGGCTCATTACCTTCTGGAACAGGTATAAAACTTTAAAAGTGGTTTATCTGAACCAGAAGTGTCACTTAGTAGCTAGAAACTGCTAAGTCTATGACCCGCAGTAGAACAGGTTCATAGATTCAGGCGCAGTCTATGCTAATAATGTGCGCAAAAAAATGGCATCTGAGCGCTAAAATACATACATGTCGCCCTTATTGTATTTGATCAAAACTATAATTGCCCATCTATTGCAACAAGGTACAAATGGGGACCTACTCTGACAATTTATCTCTCTTCAGAACTCCATTTTTTCAGGGAGAGAAGATCCCTGCTACACTCTGCTCTGATTAAAAACAGTCTGTGTGGGTCGGCGGAGTGCACAACCAAAATGGGGGCTTGCCACTACTCCATATAAACTCTAGAAAGTCTAGAAAGCAAAAATTGGTCAGCACAATTTTTTTTTTAAATAGCATATGTACATGCTTGCGTGGCAGTAAAAAGCAATGCAAACACAACACAATATCTGCAGCACTTTGTTGCTGTAGATTGGAAATGTACACCTAAGAACCTTGCATTGCCACGCCAGTGTGCACCTATACTAATTTTTTTAAAATTGTCTTGGATGTGCTGAGCAATTTTTGCCTTCTAGACTCTTGGCACACTTGTTTAGGCTACCTGGGTAGTTCTTAGGGTTCTTGTCATAGCGTGGCGGCATTGGCAGGTGCAATGCCAGACCAGCAGTAACCACAGGTGGAGGGTTCTCCACAAATGTGGCAGTAGGTGCAGCAACCAGAAGACAGACATCTATGCTGTTCTTGACGCTGGCTTGGTGGGTCACTACAGTCATAATCTGCTGGAGATCTGGCAGGGGCACCTTGGCGAGATCCATCGCCACTGAGTACTGTAGGGGGTTGAGGTAGTGAATCCTCTGGGTCACCACGAGAGATGGATAAGAACCACGTCAGGGAGCGGAGTCTGAGGAGCTCACTGCAAGGCCAGTTGGACTTTGCTGTGGAGACTCCCAGGTCACTATTCCTGATGTAGCTACTGGTGGTGACAGTAAAGGTGCAGACGTGGCAGAGGAGGAGCAGACTTGAGACATGGTCAGCGGCAGGAAGCAAACAGAATGTAGTCAGATCACTTGCGTCAAGGTCAGGGTTGGCAGCAGGCAGAGAATAGTAGCAATGGTCAAATGCAGGAAACACTATGAGAATAACGCAAGGCTTTATGGAAAACACACTAACACAGTGGTGAGGTGCAGAAGCATAGGTCATCTAATATAGCAACCAGCGTCCGCTGATTGGTAATCATTGGAGTGCTGGCCCTTTAAATCCACGACAGTCAGCGGGCACATGCCGTAGGAAGTGGGTATGCACAGGCCGGTGAGTGTCTGCAAGCGGAGCAGGAGTGAGGAGAAGTGAGTACAGGTGGCCACAGTCCGTGATCACAGTCAATGGGCTAGGTCAGTCCCGTAAGCAAACCTTTGTTGTGTCTCAAACAACAATGGTAATCTTAAGAATTGTTTTCAACTTTGTAGAAACAGTTCCTACAACACACACAAAGTCATTCATCAGTTATGTTCAAGTGAGGAAGATGGGTGACTGCAACTATTGACCAATGGCAAGAGCTGTCGAACTTCTTCATGCTCCGACGGTGGTGTCGTCATCTCTCAGGATGTCCTGTGTAGCTTACTCATCATTTCCCTAATAATGGGTTATTATTGGAATTGCTTCCTTAAGCAGCAGGAGTGTTCTAAAAATATACACGCAAGACTGCTCGGAATTGCTTGGTGCAATACTTTAGGGCACTTGATACCTCAGTCTATGTCTTCTTGTTATCTTGTCAAATCTGCCATCAATATTTCATGTTTATAACTATAGATCTATCTGCAATAGATTAAATGTGCCTGCTCACGATGCCAATACGGGAAGAACTGAAGCCAAATTGACTTGGGTTCACCATTCATGAATCCTATAGATGACTGCTGACTGGAGCCAAATGGACTTGGGCTCACCATTCATGAATCCTATAGATGACTGCTAACTGGAGCCAACTGGACTTGGGCTCACCATTCATGAATCCTATAGATGACTGCTAACTGGAGCCAACTTGACTTGGGCTCAGCATTCATGAATCCTATAGATGACTGCTGACTGGAGCCAACTGGACTTGGGCTCACCATTCATGAATTCTACAGATGACTGCTAACTGGAGCCAACTTGACTTGGGCTCACCATTCATGAATCCTCTAGATGACTGCTAACTGGAGCCAACTGGACTTGGGCTCAGCATTCATGAATCCTATAGATGACTGCTAACTGGAGCCAACTTTACTTGGGCTCACCATTCATGAATCTTATAGATAACTACTGACTGGAGCCAACTTGACTTGGTCCCGCCATCCATGAAAACTATAGATGACTACTGACTGGAGCCAACTGGACGTGGGCTCACCATTCATGAATCCTACAGATGACTGCTTACTGGAGCCAACTTGACTTGGGCTCACCATTCATGAATCCTATAGATGACTGCTGACTGGAGCCAACTTGACTTGGGCTCACCATTCATGAATCCTATAGATGACTGCTGACTGGAGCCAACTTGACTTGGGCTCACCATTCATGAATACTATAGATGACTGCTAACTGGAGCCAACTGGACTTGGGCTCACCATTCATGAATCCTATAGATGACTGCTAGCTGGAGCCAACTTGACGGGCTCACCATTCATGAATCCTATAGATGACGGCTGACTGGAGCCAACAGGACTTGGGCTCACCATTCATGAATCCTATAGATGACTGCTGACTGGAGCCAACTTGACTTGGGCTCACCATTCATGAATTCTACAGATGACTGCTAACTGGAGCCAACTTGATTTGGGCTCACCATTCATGAATCTATAGATGACTGCTGACTGGAGCCAACTGGACTTGGGCTCACCATTCATGAATCCTATAGATGACTGCGTACTGGAGCCAACTTGACTTGGGCTCACCATTCATGAATCCTATAGATGACTGCTGACTGGAGCCAAATGGACTTGGGCTCACCATTCATGAATCCTATAGATGACTGCTAACTGGAGCCAACTGGACTTGGGCTCACCATTCATGAATCCTATAGATGACTGCTGACTGGAGCCAACTGGACTTGGGCTCACCATTCATGAATACTACAGATGACTGCTAAATGGAGCCAACTTGACTTGGGCTCACCATTCATGAATCCTATAGATGACTGCTAACTGGAGCTAACTGGACTTGGGCTCACCATTCATGAATCCTATAGATGACTGCTAACTGGAGCCAACTTTACTTGGGCTCACCATTCATGAATCCTACAGATGACTGCTGACTGGAGCCAACTGGACTTTGGCTCACCATTCATGAATCCTATAGATGACTGCTGACTAGAGCCAACTTGACTTGGGCTCACCATTCATGAATTCTACAGATGACTGCTAACTGGAGCCAACTTGACTTGGGCCCACCATTCATGAATCTATAGATGACTGCTGACTGGAGCCAACTGGACTTGGGCTCACCATTCATGAATCCTATAGATGACTGCTGACTGGAGCCAACTTGACTTGGTCCCGCCATTCATGAATACTATTGGAAAGTACTCACTGAATCCAGCTTGACTTAGGGCTACCATGAATCCCATAGGAGAGTACTGAGTGAGTCTATAGTGCATGCATCTGTACTTTCATGCATTGCCCACTCATTATTTATTTTTTCTAAGATTTTTAATGGTACTTTGATCTAAAAGCTTATATCTGTGATGTTGCATCAGTGATGGGTCAGCGATGCATAAAACCACCTAACTGAATTATCCACCCCTTAATAGAAAACTCATATAATTATCTGTTCCTAAGGACAGGACTTTTGCTATAAGTGTGAATAAACATACAACTGCTTATAGCTTTTGACAATCTTGCCGAACGATGAGTCACTTCATAGGCTTTCTTAGCTGATAGACATCAGGCTAAACTCTGTCTAGTACACGAAGAGCTATCACACAATATACAGCAGACTGTCACACCCAAGACTGACGTACTTCTGACCCATTGAGAGTGATCAGGGGACACGTCGCTGTTATCAGTTTGTTAAGCAGCAATTAGGAATATACATGTCCTAAATATCCCTTCAGAATTAAATTAAAGTCGGACATGCCTCTCATAGTGAGAGCCTGAATATTCAGCCTGCTGTAGAAAGAACATCCTGTCCCTTTAGGAATCTACATGTCATATGCCAGACAAGAAGACATTAAACTAAATAGGGTTGCTTATTGTAACCAAATAGAATCTTGCTCTAGGAAATTGTTCATGCCCGTACATTAGTAACCCACCGCTGAAAGTCATGCTCCTAGTAGCAGCTACAAACATTGTACATATGATTAGTCTGACTACAATTAAAGGGGTTCTTCCACAATAGACAATAATAGCATATCGCTAGGATATACCATAAATGTGTATATCGCTAAGATATACCCACAACTATCTCGGAAATGGGCCCCCGAAAGTCAAAGCGCAGACTTGAGAGCCGGTCGTGCTCTCCATTCTGTTCCATGGGAGTTCCAAGCAGAGCAGACACATCACTCGGCTGTATTCAGTACTCCTATAGAACAGACTGGAGAGTAACTGTGCAAGTGCAGTCGGCTCTCCAGTCTGCGCTGTGAGTTTTGGCCATATTTTTCACTTGTGGCAGAACCCCTTTAATGGGGATTACTATGCAAACATAAAAATAAATTAATGTTTGTCTTCATCTATCTCCATGTGATATTTTCTGTGTAATTTGTTCTTTTCCTGTACTGTATGTAACCTTCCTTCTCAGAGCTGTAAAACTACATACTCCAGGATCCTTTGCTATGCTTTGTCTATTTTCCTTCCTCTGGACCTCAGTCTGAGTACATGCCCCTTCTTCCCTCCCTTATATTGAAAGCCTTGGGAGGCAGGATTAAAGGGTTGTGTCCTCAAAGGCTACCTTAAAAAAAGCCCAACCCCTTTGTTGACATGATCTCCTGGGCCCGACACAGAACTCATTCCTGAATGTGGAGACACAGAGCTACTGAGCTTCCTGTCAGCATATGGCAAATGTAGAACTTGAGGAAGCACACAGAAAATGTAATGAAAGTATGATACAAAAACGCCTAACATTTGGAGAGGTATTATTTAGAACATCGTCTTTTTACACTGCACAACCTCTTTTAAGCGACTTACATTTTGATGTTTAGCAAAATCTGATGCGGGTCAAGAAGAAATATATGTAGAGGGTAATACAAATTTCCATCACTATTCTTACCAGTTGAATTCAGTCTCAATGAGCCATCATCCTTGTAGTTGGAGACTATAGTAGACCACAGGTTGTGATCAACATGGCAGCCTTCAAGTGAATTCTTCAGATAGAATGCCTCTGATTTGGTTCCTCTATTTCGATGAAAAGTTCTGAGCTGGCCATAAGCGTACATAGTTGGACTTAGAGGTGAAATATAGTGAAGTCCTCGCAGGCCTCATGTGTCATGGCCGAACTGGCTAAGACAGTGACAGCTACGACCTCAAGTCATAGGCTTTTATATTAAAGTTGTCCTTCTGTTAGTCTGAATGCCAACCAATGCAAATAAGTCCAGATTCATCTCATCAGTTGTGACTTGTCTGGCATGGGTGGCCTTACTGGCAAAATAC
This sequence comes from Phyllomedusa bahiana, assembly GCA_025379985.1. Lineage (NCBI taxonomy): Eukaryota > Metazoa > Chordata > Amphibia > Anura > Hylidae > Phyllomedusa > Phyllomedusa bahiana. Next base: position 131,552 of record JAODAL010006065.1, read on the forward strand.
CCTACTACCAGCATAGCTTCCATCCCCATTAGACAATACAAGATCCCACCCAACAGTAAGGGCATGTCCTCACTGTACGGGTTTTCGGCCAGTTTTTCAGCCGGTTTGCAGTTTTTCAGACCGCCTGAAAAACCGGCCGAAAATGAGCACAATGGGGCTCTATGGAAAACCCGTGCCGCCCGCGGTCCGGCCGCAAAACATTGAACATGCACATTCTTCCATCCGGTTTCCGGATGGAATCTGTGCATGTCAATGTGAGTGGGGAGGGCTTTTCTCCGGTCATCGTGGAGAAAAGCCATCCCACCCGCGGCCATGGGGCGGCCGCAAAACAGGGCAAATACCGGCCGGCAAACCGGACGGTATTTGTCCTGTGCAGTGGGGGCGCGCCCTAAGGAGGCATCAATGGAGCGGCATCTCTATCTAGTGTCACATATATCATAACACAAAGACCTAGTTAGGTGGGTGCTGGTATAGTATCAGCCCTGAGCACTAACAAGGCTTACTCTTTTTTACCCAGGGTATTTAGATATAAAGCAAGAGCAGCAGCCTGAATCTTTGCCCAGGTGAAGCCCAACTACACCTCTGTCAGACTGGAGAAGTTGAAAGGCATGTATTCCCTGGCACAAAGAGCTTTGTGGTCTTGCTTGATCTTATTGTTAGAGGAAAACTAAGAGATAGTATATGTAGCTGAGTTAGGGCATGTCCTCACGGCACAGAGCAAATACTGGTCAGATTACCTGACCAGTATTTACTCTGTTTTAGTGGCCGTGTACACGGCGGCAGGTTGACGGCTTTATTCTGCGATTTGCGGAGAAAATCATTCCCCCTTCACATTGATATGTTCATATTCTGCCCAAAAACCAGGCAGAAGAATGAACATGTTCAATATTTTTCGGACCGCCAGTGGTGTAAAAAACCGTCCAGCCGAAAATCCGTGCAGTGGGGACCGCTGCACAGATTTTCCATAGAGGTCCATGAAAAAGTTTGACAGACGGTTTACAGACGGTTTTCAAAACCGAAAACCATCTGTAAAACCGGCCGAAAAACCAGTTATTGGGACCAGCCCTAAGAATGAATAGCAGTAGCATGTTTGCCTTGTCAATAGTAAAGAGGGATGCTATAGGTAATTTCAGGACCCCAATAGGCAAAGTCTCTGGGTCCCTCGCCTACCAGCTCCCATCTTGCACCATTTACCCTTTTCCAAACGTTAAGCCTCGTTGCAGGATGACGGCCAGACACGGCGTCCCAGCACTATTCAAACAGTAATATCGCAAAACAACTCTGGACGTCGGTAATTACCATTAAGCAGAATTGAATATTAAAAGTTCAATCTTTAATAGTATTTTTTATAACATTCCGCAACCTTTGGCTTTAGCAATTCTGTAATTAAAGACGTATACTGAATTTTTTTTTAGCAGTCCTGCACCTTCATCGCTCATTCAAGCTTTCACTTAGTCATCACTCTATTTCAGAGCTCAATGTAACATTAGCAAAGTCCTTAAGATGAATATATAACTAACAGCGGAACTCCCTATGTCCTCTCCCCCGGCTAGGTATCGTCCGGCTGCGATGTTTCAGTTGACCGCCCTTTGTCAATCACACCTTTGCTAATGTCTCATCTTGTACCATATCAGAAGCTCCTTATTTACAATGTTTTAAATTTTGATAGTCCCTCTGAAAGGACTACTGCCAATACTGCCCTGATGCCATCCCCGGATAGTAGATGTGAAAACTGTAAAAAAACAAAACAAAACCCAACCAGAAATAGTCACCACTAAAAAGTTCAGAGCAAAACCTCTTACGACCGAAAGAAAAGTACTGCTAAACAATAATATGAGCGACACACAAATACTTATTTTTAGGTTACATTCACTTAAGAAGCACAATTATGAAAAAAAAAAATCACTTTTTTTTAATAGGGTATACAATCTTGTAAATCATAACTAGAGCCCCCTGATAAGTGACTACTGAAGCCAACTCCTCCAGCCTGGCACACAGTTATATGTAAACTTGTATAAGCCAAAATATACCCACATAAGCCACACAATAAATTAATAAAGTATAGTACCAATGTATAAACTTAAACGGCTAGCAGGTGAATAAAGTGTAAGATGTGATAGGAGAGAGGAAGCACACCCATGTATATTACCAGGTTAATGGCTTCTTCAGGGGTAATGTGTCTACAAATAGTATAGGTCATGTGATAATAATATAATATTTTATATAAAACAGCTTTAAAGGAGTTGTCTCCCTTCAGAGTTTCAGAGAATGCATGAATGAAATACTCTGTCACTTCCTGGTTCAGACTGACTCATTTGCATACAGCTCCATGCTTGTACAGCTCTGTGCCAGTGCTGGGGGCTTTTCAGATGCTAATTAGATCAGATTAGCTTCTCAAATACTAACAGGACTTCTTATCTGATCCCTAAAACAAAAGCCCTAATTACATTCTGTTTATTTTACATAAATAAAAGCTTTTTACTGTGAGCAGCACAGGGAACGCCCTGACTTGTGTGATGACCCTTACTGTTATCTCATTTAACAAAAAAGCGGGGGAAATTGTTTAAGGCTTTAGGGGGGAAATGAAATGCCAGGGGTCATAATTTTATTTGTATCTCCTTAGGGGAAAAAAAGGAATAAAGCAAAATATTTGGAAAAAGTCTTATTTTGGTTCCCCCACAAATTTTAAAGATTCTTTTTACGGGGACAACCCCTTTTTAAAGGTCAAAATATCTTAGTAACAAAAATAAACCTAGTTTTAATTTTAATAGGGGACTGAGACTCCCTGAAATGTACTTGAAAATAATTTATTGTTGTTTTTTTTTTTTTTTTTTGGGAAGGCCTGTCCCAAATTTTATTTTGAGGTTTCCCTTTGGAACCTCCATAAGGTTCGGGAAGGAATAAACGGAAAAAAAGGCCCGTGTTTTTGCTATTTTTTATCAGGTAAAACAACGGACCCCAAAAAAGGGGGTCCATTGGGCGCTGTTGGTGTCCATTGTAAAATGGATCCGTTCCACCTCTTCAGCAGAGGAACCTCCAATGCAAATGTGAATCAGCCCTAAGCATAAATCTTTGGATTACAGTTCTTATATTAAGGATATGTTCATATGGCTGATTTGGGCACCAAATCAGCATCAAAACCTCATCTGAAAAGCGCCTCAATGAAGCACTTTTCAGACAAGGTTTTGACAAGGATTTGATCAAGTTTTCGACGAGGTTTTAAATCATCATTCTTTCAGAAACACCCATACAAACCATGCCTAAAACAACGTTGACATTTTGGAGGTTTTGAAACTCTCCATTGATTCCTACAGGGATTTTCAGTGTTGAAAACAATTCAAGGATGGACATGACACTTCTTTTTCAGTGCCCAAAACAGTGTCCAAAGAAGCGTGGAAACCTTGTGGAAAAACCTTGTTGTGTTTGAACTACAACGCTGTTTTAAATGGGAATCAATAAAAATTAACTGGGGGCGTTTTGGAGGCTTTTTTTCACGCTGTTTTAGGCAAAGAAACACTCAAAAAACATCTTCAAAATCAGTCGTGTGAAAATACCCTAATGGTATGTTTACATGACGTAATTACAGTGCGCATTTTGGCACTGCAATACACCTGAAATGCGCCCCGCAATTACGATAAATCATAGCTATTGTAGAGAGATCCGTCTTCCATGGCGTATAATACGCGTGTACTGTACGCCGGGAGAGAGAAGTGACATGTCAACGCTTACGCGCCGTGGATAATGAGAGTGGGGCCGGCCCCCTGCACTTTAGAAGTACGTGCTGGCCAACGTATTGCGGCCCATACAGTATGCGCCGCAATCCGCCATGTGCTTTGGGAGTCGCACTAATCAGCGCATACTCCCGGCAGCCTGCCGGCCCCATAGACAGTCATTACGAGTATTTGATGCAAGTAATTGGCATGTCACTTATCTCCCCGCGCGTACAATATGATTGTATTGCACGAGCGGGGAGTGGAGGCTTAATCCATAGTTCCCTATGAGAGCTATGGATTACTGTAATTATGGGGCGCATTTCCCTGTGTATTAAGCGCAGTATGCCGTGACATACGTGGCAAAATGTGCTCCAAAATAAGCCGTGTGAACATAGCCTAATAGTCATTTTTGTGTCTGGTTTTACATTGTTAATAGTAGAATCATTGGAGGGGACATAGATTAGGTTAGCAATGTGTCTTGGGGAGCTATCCCCTTTAACATGGGCAATTATTATTATCTGCGAATATCGCATACACTTGATCCGCTGAGTTCATGAGAGTTGACTGCTAAACCCCATGGCATTTTGTGCCATGAAATTCCCTGTCTGTATAGCTCCTGTAGCCTTCAATTCTCGTGAAACTTCACACTTTGTGCATGCAGGTATCTTTTTAATCTGTATCTGCTCTATTTCATTTTGAATGGGTGACAGCAAAGGAAAGTAGACAGATATTTACCTAGAAGTGATTGATCTCTATGAAGGATGGAGAAGAAATGATAATTTTTGAAAGTGCTTCACTACGGGAAAAAGAAAAAACTAATAATTTTGTTTCCCCATCCCCTTAGGGTTTTTCCCCCCTGCAACCCGGTTTGCGGCGGTTTTTTCAGAGGTTTGGGGTTTTGCAAACAGTCTAAAAAACCCCGGCCCGCAAACTTTTACATGGGGCCCATGGAAAACCTGTGCAGCAGTCCCACTGTGGGGCCGTGTTCACCGGCTTATTCCCCCGGGGTTTGTGAGCCGTATTTAGCTCAAAATCCCCCGTGAATTTGGGGCGAGCGGGGGGGGGCGGGCGCGGTGGGGGCCCGTCCCCCCCCCTTGTCAAAGATTGTTTTCGGCGGTCCGGCCTAAAATAATGTGCATTACTTTTCCCCCCCGGCGGATTCGCGAGCGGGGGGGGCGAGGATTCCCATGTTTCTTGAGGCAGTGGATTCCCTAATTTCTGCCCCGGGGTTGGGCCCTACCAGCGCAAATCCGGTGCGCAGTCGGCGCCAATCCGCGGCAGAATAAGCCGTGTGAACGAGGCCTAAGGGTTTTCCATTGCTGATGTTCATTCTTCCGTCCAGTTTTCGGACGGTTTATGAACATCTCAATGTGAAGGAGGATAACTTTTCTCCGCTAATCCCAGAGAAAAGCCGTCCCCCCCCCGGGCCCTGTGTCGGCACACAAACCGGACAAATATGGCGGTAAATTTAACAGTATTTGTCCTGTGCCATGGGGATGAGCCACTACTGCTGTCCTGTGGGTCATGAATGGTCCTTTGAATCATTGTCTTCATACTCGGCATAGAACGCTGAACTTGTGCCAGGGTCTTGAATTTGCTTATATAGCACCAACATATTCTGTACTGATGTATAGAAATTTAATCACCCACAACTATCCCCATCCCCCTCAAGGCCCTACAGTCTGATTTTCCTATATGAAACACAAAAATGAACAATAGGGTGAATTTCACAGACTCCAATAAGCTATCCTCCTGGTATATTGTCTCTTTGCTGTAGTGTAATATTGCTGACGGAGCAAAGGCCACAACAATTAGATTTTATTCTCTCCTGTAGTAGATTTTGGCGGCCATCTTTCCAGGAGGAGCATCTCTAATTATGACTCTGTTGACATTATTGTTAATAGAATCTGACTGGGTTCCCATTGGGATTTGCATTATGTTTCAGCTCAAGAAGTTTGCCTGCAGCGTTTTCTTT